>JAHZNI010002445.1:0-17464 GCA_027744415.1 Seira ritae | reverse complement strand
TAATCATTCTTCGAAATTGCAAAAACACCTTTTCCTCGTAGAAGCTTCCGCAGGATAATCGGCGGGAAGCCTGTGAGGTGAAAAGAAATAAGAATAAGATTATTAAGAGTTCCGATATGCATAAATCTTAAAGAGTTAACGCATATGGCTTGTGTCACTTAATCTTCATGTTATTGCCCATCACATCACGTCAGTTTCTTCCTCTTTGAAGATGATCGTTCGCCCAAGCCGCACCAAATGAATTGGAGGGATAAAATGTTCTCGTAAAGATTACTTTCATCTGGCGGGTGACTGAATGTCCAAACCAGCGCTTGAGCTAGTGCATTTACGGTAATTACGGATCCGATTCAGCCGAATCAGCAACCATATCTTGGTAGACCTTAAAGCAATCATTATCACATCCATAAGCCACAAACGACATGATTACACAGTTCGTTTTTAATTCCCTCCTTTCCTTTCTCTTAGCTTCAACATATTACATATCATTATGGCTATTACAGAAGAAAAAATTAAATAGAATTATGGCTCACATCTGCATCCATAGGTATTCTACTATTATCAGCTTTTAAACAAATATCTATTGTCACTATAATATACTATTATTATTGTAGCACGGCGCATGTAGCATCATTCTTATTTTGGTACCTTCATTCGAAATGCCACCCTTCACGCAAATCTATTGCATACGTCAACCACAGAACGAGCTAATTCTCACGACAATCAAATGAGACTTTTAGTGCTTACTAATTCTAACTTGAACTTATTTTGCCCCTACGTCAGATGAAAGGATGAACAATTTAGCCTGCTTGATTGATGATGCGAGAAAATTCAAGCATTCATTCAGGAGAAGTCATTTGAGATTACGCTGAACTTATCTGGTCATTTTTTTGCCAAGCAATTCCATAACCCATGTGTCAGTAGTTGTGCACCCTTTTTAAATTCAGTATTGAATTTCTATAACTTTGCAACACGTTGCTAAGTTGAGGCTTCTTCTCCTCCTGTCAACTTCCATTCAATCCGATCGAGAGCATGATATCTGACATTCAAGTTCATTGTAGTGCTTGATTCGTGAGAAACCTCAGGCATGAAGGTGGTGTCAATGGTGTGTGGGTCTGATGAATAAGCCCAAGAGGAATCGAATGAATTTGCATTGCAGTGCCGCGGATGGGACAGAATTGATTGCCCGTGCCACGCTGGGACTGACAATTACATGATAAGTGTGGATTGTTAATTCACTTCTCTGCGGCTCTCACAGTTACTTAGCTAGCAAAAAAGCTTAATTCATTTTACGTTCTCAATAGCTGCACAAACTGACACGCGGTTTTTGCCCTTTCATTCGCGAGTATCATGGGAGTAAGGTTTTAGAGAAAGAACTAAAGGAATGTGCGTGCATGTGCAGTCAGGCAAACCCTTAACCCTCACTATCATTATGCATTTTTTTCATAGAAAAACTAATAAATAAAAAAAATTCGTCATTCAATGATAGGGTAACTGGCTAGACTATTATGACTCCCTTCACTGTTCGGAGCTTGTGATGTAGTGTGGCGCTTGCAATTACGCTTCAAAGTAATTGCTAACCAAATTTAAGTCACGATAACGAAAAACAAAATCTAATTGCAGCTGACGTATCTAGTAGTCAGTATGTCACCAATATTTTATTCATGAATCAACGAAATGAATTTCTTTGCATAAAATATATTAAAAACCATTAAATGACTAAACCTCTCTCACAGGTGGTCAAACCTTAGAATAACGACACTACCAATCCTTCGGAGTACTATTAATTATGGGTTTGATTGCTGCAGAACAAATAACATGCATTTGAAATGCGTTCCTACTTATAAATGTTCGGATTTAGAAGGGGTAATCACTACATAACACATTTATGCGAGCTATTCTCCATCGCTCTTCAAACACAAAAAAATTCTTGAAACCTGAGCAAGCAATCGGGCACCTCATCACAAAGTCAAAAAGTGTAGTAAAAATTCATGCAAAGACGAAACTTATTCAATTATGCATCTAAAAATATTGTTTGTTTAACTTTCATCAGAATTTAGAATAAATTCCATTCATAAAAAAAACATTCAACTTTCTGTTGAACTAATGCATAATTCTTTATTTAGACAAACAAAAATGCAATAAATGCGTACAAATGCCAAGCGCAAAGTCAACTAAAATCATTTGAATTTCAATGAGCGTTTTATTGATAATATGCAATCATTAAATACAAAAATAACTTGTTTATATACAATGTATATTAATATCAATATACTTAATTTAGAAAGTGTAACTATCCTTGTGGACGTTTGGCAAGAAAATATATTATGCAGCTTAATTGCGATCTTTGATCGGATATGCCATAACTTTACATGTATTGACATCGATTTCCACAAGATTCTTGCAATTTACAAAAAATTTACGTAAAATAAGATTTTACTATCTTTGATAATTTAGGTTAGGGATGTTACAGCCGATGTCAAGTCTTGTTTTAAATTATCTGTTCTCACGGATTTCTTCCCCGTTTGTATATGTATGACTAATACCTTGCTCAAATGATACGTACACGATAAGGGATTAAGACATTTGATTCCTTGTGGACATGATATCAAGACAAGGATGCGAAATAAATTGTTCTGGTTGTACCTATTAGTCAAGGGAATGGATAACTCTTCGATTTCTTTTTCTAACGTTGAATGCAAATGCTTGCGCTATGCAAAGATGAGCTTTTAAAAAATTGCAAAGGTCAATGAAGTCATAGTCATGACTCAAATGAGTTATGGACACTATATCCCCGAATTCATTTTTGTTGCAATCCACAAGTATTTTATGTGAATACAAAGACATATTTAAGCTCGTAAGTATCTACTTCATTGAATATGAATACAGTTCCCCATCAAGTCTCATTATTTTTTCATTATAATTGGGTAGATAACAACGCAAACATTTTAGGCCCCAATGTAATAAAAAGTCAAACTTTTGCAATTTCGATTCATGCATCGATCATGATCATGCATCTACTTATGTAACAGACAGGAACGGAACGGATGCTGTTGACTGATGATGACGATGAAGAAAATTGGTAGCCAATTGTTACGCTTGTTCCTTCTCCTCATCTCCTCATGATGGCACTAGCAAAAAAGTTTTTGCATTCGTCATTGTTATGCTATCATTTCGTTCGTCGATCTTCCTATTGAGGAGTAACAGAAGCCAGCAGCTTCGAGTAAATTGGCTGTGTGTATTACCGAGTGTCGATGGATCATGACTATCGGAAAGAATAATAGTTTTCTGGTTGGCCTACCTTATTGTCGTCTCGCTACATTCAGGCATTGTTAGCACATAAGCCGTCCTATTTGCTTATATTGTTGAATATGAAAAGCAGATGTGAATACTCAAGTCGCATCACAAAAGTTTCAAGTAATTGATAAATACATGTGTGTTCTTACGAGACTAGGCTTGGGGAAGCAAAACAATGCGATTATAATGAAGGTTGTGAAAAGGGAGAAATACCAACCAAGCTAAACCAGGCGGATTTTTTTCATTAGAGACTAGTGTACCGTTACATAATTCAAGAATGAAACAAAGCGTGTAGATAAAATGGTAGCTGGCCAAAGATTGAAGAAAAACTCATGCAACTGAAAAGACTTAAATTTCGAGTCGGAGTGAATGGATGTTTTAGTCGAGCGAAGGTAAAAATGCATGTTTTCTGACTGAATGGCTTATGCATGAAGACGTTAAGGGAGGAAGCAGGAAAAGATTGATGACGATGATGATGATGGGGATGATCATGTTGACGATGTTCAAGTTTATACCGTTGATACTGCTGCGATCTCATCCGCACGATAATTTCCATAAACTGCTTTATCATCAACTAGAATAACAAGAGAATGAGGTAAAATAACTGACGGGGAATGAAAACAGTACTACCTATTTTGAATAAGTAGGGTTGCTTTATGTGGAAAATGGAATTCATGCATGTAAAATGTTGAACCTGCATACGATTACGATTATTCACTTTATTATCTGAAAAACTAAACTTGTTTTTCATCTTACTGACTGACTAACGCTATTTTTTGCATAGCCTATTATTACTACCTACTCGCCTTTTTGCTGCAAATATGATACTTCAGCAGCTCATTCTGTTGTTATAGTTATGACTAAGTTATATGAATGAAGAGTAAAAGAAATGATAATGTGAAGTATTTTCTTTTAAAAACAAGTATCACCTCTTTGTTGCAACTAATGATCTCAACCAAGATGTACTTGCATGCATCGTTTTTTGCAATCAAGAGCAATCATCGGTTTATAGTTTACGCTGAATTAACAAGTCCAAGTCCGATTTTCAACTTGGTTATTGCGGTGGCATCAAATTATCATCGGTAATTTTAAATTGAGGAATACGGTGTTAATCGCACGATTAACTGCAGATGCAATGCAATGCAATGAAGGAAAAGGTAATTTCACTAAGCTCTTTTGTTTCATCTTCTATTTTAAGACAATAAAAGTGACGATTAACGTCATCAATTGCTCATTTTTAAACTTTGAATTTGTTCACCGCATCATTACACACTACTCATTTAATTTAACTTGTTCAACTTTACAAGTCATGCAGTGCTTCATTTATCACAGCTTTAAGAGATCAACAACACAAGTAAAATGTTGTAAACTCATTATTTGCAAATTCTTAACAATTGTAATAGAAAATCGTGCCTCAGCACGAAAACACGATCTAAACATGAATTATTGTACGGCTGAAGTTGTTCTGTTTCATTTCATTTCAAATCCATATTGGCAATCAAAAATGAGATCAGACAATGGGACCTCCTCCAGCTAGTTCGGGTTTCTTTTCGAAATAAAGCAAAGCTCCTAGAGCTTGACTACATTTAAGATTATATACCGTATGTAAGCATGTACATCTATTTAAATTGAAGTTATGTAATTCTAAAAATATTACATTCGCTGCTGAAAAAGAATAGGTTCCTGTAATATGCATTATAATTTAGATGATGAATAATAAAAATCATGCAATGGCAATGGACAGTCCTTAAGAAATAGTGAATGAAATGAAAGTAAAAGAAAAGAAACAAGGTAATTTATTTGTCAGAGCGAATAGAACCAGAATTACCTACATGACATATTGGAATGCATATTTTCTGAACCAGTGAAAGCAATGAATGTCAAGCCATCATCATGGGTTGAAGGGAGAATACTGTTATTTTCTGTCGTAGTAGACGTTCTCCCTCTGCACAAAATGCAAAACTGAATGAGAGCGACTTCATTTTTTATCTAAAAATCTTTTTAATCATAATCAGTACCACTTTACAACACGAAAATAAAAGTATGCGTCTATCGACTGTGTAGACTCGAAAAGAAATGTAGAGATAATAAGGCAAGTACAGCAAAATATATTGCAATAATAAGCGTAACGTAAATGATAATTGACACATGAATTATGGACATCTCGCATTCTCTTGTACTTTAAGGAACATGACATAAAGTCATCATCATCAATCAGTTTTGAGTTCTGAAAAATCATGCAGGTTTAAAATGTAATAGAATAGAATTAGGCTTTATGTAAACCTGTTCGATTCCTGTGTCAGTCAGTAAGGCTGGTTCGAGAGTTTTATGAAGTTTAAGCTTCCTCATCTGACCTGCTATGATAATGCTGCAGTTTCGAAGAGACGCTTAATGTTTTCCCTATCAGCCCAGCCTCCTATGGAATCGGATGAGATTTTAGTAGTTCATGGACACGGAGGGAAAATAAAAAATTGTCATTACCATATATTATTATGTTGGAGCCGTGGGAGGTCAAGAAAAGGTGTCACAAGAGTAGATGTAATAGTTAATAGATACAGGTGGTACTTTTCATTTAAAAACAGTGGACACGGACAGTTTGATTTTCGCATACGCACCAGTATTTAAGGTTCATAGGTATTAAAATGGACAATTTACTTAGCTCTGAGGCGGAATATGAATCTGGAACGGAGGAAGAAGCGGAGCGAGGCTCCATCCGCCGAAGTGGAGTTGGCGGTCCGGGGGACAAGCTTGTTTTTGATGTTGGGAAAACTGTGGTACTTATGAACCAAGAATCTGACATCATGGATGTAAGTTTTGCTTCGAGAAATTTTGCTTCTGCTGATTGTTTTAAAGACTAATTTTATAAATTTATTCGGAGAACTTGATTTTTCAATTTTAGACACAAGCAGTTCTGATAAACCCCGTAGACTCATATGTCGGTAAGTTCATGGGGCAGTTTCTGAGCTCTAAAGTGGTCGGAGCAACTCTCCGTGGAAGCAACGAAGGGACTGACGTGGAAGACGAATTTGATGGAGAGGATGGTGAAGGGTCTCAAAGACGAAACCTCACGAAATACTGGAAAATCATTGGCACCCTTTCCAATGCAAAAACTGCAGTGCTGCCCTTTCTCTGGGCTGTAATGAAACAAGATGACTTCGATGCATATCTCCGAGAAGCGGCCAAATGTCGTGTAATAATTTACGACGTAACCGCTGACCCAAGTCCAGAACGTTTTGAGGAGATCCGTAATGTGTGTGATGCATTAAGAGCTCGCGTGGAAATTTTTAACCAGCCTCGGGTCTTTATCGTCGTCAGCTCACTGCATTCATGGTCCCATACGAAGAAAAATCAAGACGAGGATATTTTCACGGAAGACGATTATAGACGGCGTCATACGAAACCCCTCTATCGAGAACTCCAATTATTGGAGAGATATGTCGTAGCCTCCGGGAAAATGACGAAGGGAAAGTTGAAGGCATATGTGCTTGGTGCTGGTGCAATTTACGGTGGCGAAGAAAGTCCTCTCCATCATTTGTTCATGAGCGCTTGGCATAATGCTAAATACCTTCCAATTTACGGATCCGGAAAGAATTTCATGCCGACCATTTACAACCAAGATTTGGCAAAAATGGTGCAAAATGTGATGGATGCGCCACCCAAGCTTCAGAGGTACCTAATTGCCGTAGATCCAATCATTTGCCAACAGGATCAAATCGTGAAAGCTGTGAGTCGAGTTCTCGGGACTGGAGGAGCAAAGCGCGTTCCTGAGGAGGACATTTACCTGAACAAAGAGCTGACGACTTTCCAAGCAGATCAGCATCTTCTAGATTTGAAGATTCAGAGTGCCTTTGCAATGGAAAATTTCAACATGGAATTCACTGCAGAGGATGGCTTCGACTCTGTCATATCGAAAATATGCACGGAATACAAACAATCTCGCAATCTGGAACCACTCAAACTGTGCATCGTGGGCCCGCCCGGCTCCGGCAAATCAACAATTGTACGATTAATCCGGCAATCAATAATTTTTATACGAATTGATATGTAGTCAGTTCATTTTTGATGGGCAGATGCTAATTAATTATTTTTTTCAAGGCGCGCCAAATATCTGACCTCTACCGTTTAAATCACTTCACTAAGGAAGACATGATCAAATCAACGATTGAAAGGTTGAAGGATGTGGCGGGTGAAAGCGCACAATCTGACATTCGAGGGTATGACGTAGAAACAAATGAAACTGTAAGAAAGGAGGCCCGAAACATTTTAGCAGAAATAGATGAGACTCGTTTAGCGAGTTCAGGAACCGCTGAAATGAACACGACAGCTGCAGAAGCGGCTGAAAGTGACAATGAGCAAACCACCACCCCAAACCCTGGAAAACCGCCAAGTCCTACTGAAAGTCCTAATTACACCAATATTACTGACGAGTTGTTTATTCGGATTGCTCGTTGGAGGCTATTGTCCAACCAATGTCAGAATCAAGGCTTTGTTTTGGATGGCTTCCCAGAGAATTTAAATCAGGCAAAAATGCTTTTCCAGGCAGTCGATGATGACATCATTGAAGCTGCTGGTGGAGAGGAAATGGACGAAGGGAGAGATATTTTGGATCCTCGACTCGTCCCAGACCGAGTAGTCGTTTTGGAAGCCTCTGATGAGTTCCTTACTCAAAGACTGCAATTCGTTCCTGCAGCTCAGCTACAAGATAAGCATAAGGAAAAGAACTTCGTGAAGACGCTTGTGGAATACAGGGAGACAAACTCGGTTTATGAGTCTACCTTCCTGTACTATCTGGACTTGCAGGAATTGATGTACTACCCAATTGACATTACAACTGGCGAAGGTCAACTCATGCAAAACGTCATCGGGAAGTTAATGGATATGCTTGGAAAACCTCGAAATTATGGTGAGATTCAACCGAACCCTGTTTTATAACAATACATATTGGATTGGGCCAAATAAAAAGTAACTACTTCTATTATTGCTTTAAGGCCTGACATTGGAGGAAGAGGAAGCAATTAAGAATTCTCAGAAGCTGGAAAGAACAAGAGTTGAGGAAAATGCGAAGGAGGATATGGCAATGATCGAAAGCCGCGAGTTGGAGGATCGTCGGGCAAATATACAGCAATGGGTAATGCATTGCATTTATTGTCCCTTAGTGTTCGTCTACATCTCCAGAAGAACAAACTTGTTTGCAAAAATTAATGTTCATCTTTAATCATTTAAAAAAGATGGAAAAATTGGCGAAAGTCAAACGAGAGGAATATGAAAGGGAGGAGGCGGCATTGGTACCATTGCGTCATTATTTGATGGCTCATGTTGTTCCTACGCTCACTAAAGGCTTGATTGATGTCACGAGAGCACGCCCAGAAGATCCAGTAGAATATTTGGTACAAAATAGAAATAACACAGTTGATATGAATTTTTGGATATGAAGAATACTACAACAGCATCTTTCTCTGTTTATCCACACAGGCCGAGTTCTTATTTTCAAATAACCCCGGAAGCCTTAATACTACGTTGGGAGACAATTTTCCCAAAGGTGGAAAATGATGAAACAAAATGTTTATGACATGACATGAAACTAATGTACAATAAATTATATTTTATAAGTTTGCGTAATGGATAAAGGGAAGATTTATATTTATATGGAATGAAACTCGATAAATGTCGATTGCATTTTTTATGAATTTTCAAATAAGTTTGGAAGCTTAACTTGGACTAAAATATTTCGCAAAATGCAAAATAAAGGAAGAACAGCAGGAGCACCAAACATTTTTATTCTATTTAATCGCTATTATTGGGTCAGGACACGACATTTTATTCGGAAATCGAGGATTGCACTCATGACACCCACAGCCATACTTACGCAACGTTTTTTGCGGCCAAAAGAAACGTTTGATCGAAAATTTTATTGATGACTCATGATATGCATTCCAAAAAAATAATCCAGGTCACCCAAAACAAGAAAGGTGACGCAATAATAATCCAGAAAACATCTTTTGTCATTTTTACCTTTAAACTTTGTGGTTTTCTACGATTCTTGACCCGGATTTGTAGTCTTGTGAGGTTGCACCATTGCTGGCATTCCAAAGATCATCCACAATCCCCAAATTGTGGTTTCGTTGTTTTCCTGAACGATGAGCGATTTGTCAAGATAAGGAATCTGTACAAAAATACAATAATCAGTAAGATTGGCTTCATTTCATACTAATCTGACTTTTCCACGCTAGAGAATATCTTAGATCCATCAAGTCAGTCAACCAGCACTAAAAAGTATATGTCGGTATATGTAGGGACATTAAAAAGGTTGTGGGTTTATTTTTATTATGAATGATTCTCCAATATTAGTATTAGTAGCCATACTCTACATTAAGTAAGCTATAATAACTCCGGTTGCACAATAGCCTAATTGAGGATTCATTAATGCGTTCATTGTCCACATACTTAGAAGAGAGGTAAGTGCAGGCATTTCCACACTTCATTGTAATCAGGAAAGATAAAATTCTTATCAGCAAAATCGATCCAGTTATTCTTTTTCAGTATGAACTCTAACTCAATTCAGTGTTACTCACAAGATAGAAGGTTTAGTCGTGCGATATGCATACAATTTAAGGTACTCTGTTGAGTATGGTCCGACCTTTAGATATGTGTTGAGCATTTTTCAGTTAATCTCTGAAGGTTATTGCAACTCCCGAAGTCGTTGAATTTTATGAGATTGGAACAAACCGTTGCCAATAAACTTAAACCTTTAAAATGGCCAGACCAGCGGATGAAAACGAAAAGGAAGTTTTGGAACAAGTATAAAATCTTTGTTCTTTTATTGAAAGAAAAATATTGGCTTTTCTTTATAATTTACATTAACTCATTTAAAACTCATTAATGTATCTCTGCATCCTTCTGCAGTTTAGAGAAGCTGTTCAAGAACTCCTTCCACCAACCCAGATAAGGAACGATGCATATTTATTGAGATGGATAAGAGGTAATTAATTATATTAGATACATTTGCATGCGATAGTAAATGTTTTTTAGTTACTTGTCGAGGGAAAACAAGACCGGATTGAAATTGTGCAATGTCTTTTTATTGCTAGCTCGCGATCGAGATTTAGAGAAATCTCTGAACATGCTTAAAAATGTAAGTCGCGTAATAGCATTTGAATTAAATATTTTCTGAAGTGGGTGTATTAAATATTCAAGTATTTTTTGAAACATTTGATTAGTCCTTAGAATGGCGAAGGAAAAACGACATTGACTCTATTATATCTGAAAAAATTCCAGAAGACTTCAATAACTACTTCAATTGTCATTTTGGAGGAATTGATAAAGTGGGCAGACCAGGTATGACGTGAAGATAAGTTAATCCTTGCTTGAATGAGAATGGTTTCCTACGTTTACATTATCGTAATCCTCATCAAAACAGACTTTTCTGGTGATGGTATGCCAATGCCAATCATTTAATCATTGTGCTGATTTTTCACTTAAAGTTATATGTGTGCCGTTCGGTGAATGGGATCTCAGAAATTGGTTGGACGAAGGTAGAAAAGATGAAATTGTTCGATTCCTCACGCAAGCCCTAGAAATTTTAGACTTGACCATGCAAGAAATGTGGAGGAATCAATTTCCTGCGAAAACAAAGTGGCAGCATACGCAATTCACGGTCATTTTCGATCTCAATGGCTTCACTTATGCCAAGTTGATGCATAAAAAATGTAAATAAACGCATGCTTTTTTATTTTCATCGAGAAAGACAAATCACATTATGCATTAATTTTAAGAAGTTTCCTTTTATTTTTTTAGCTGTGGACACTTTGCTCGAGATTATTAAACTCTATGAGGCCAACTACCCAGAGACACTTGGGTGTGCCGTAATCATCAACGGTAAATGCGCATGATAATCTATAAGTAATCTGCTGAAGTATTTATCAGGTGCAATTACTTAGCTCCTGAAAAAATGGTGACATGATTTATTTTTATGTTCTTATTAGCTCCGTGGATTTTTTCCACTCTGTATTCCATGATTCGTCCACTCCTGTCCGAGGCAACTGCGTCAAAGATTAAGATTTATAACAACAAAGAAGCAACATGGAAGAAAGTGGTATGTGAGGTTGTCGATGAGGACCAAATTCCTAAACGTTATGGTGGAACTGTTGCTTCCTATGCACCAATTTAAGCTTTAAATATATTAAATATATAACAATATAGTTATTTTTTAGATTATAATATATTATATCATAATTATCAAATTATATTCACATGCAATGTGGAATTAGAATCATCAGTCAAGTTCAATTTGTCCGGCGGGTCAGTGTCAAGGTGGAAAAATCCATTCATTAGGGATTAGACTATTAATCATTACTGAGGACGTGATATGAAAAGATTTTTATTTACTTGTTGTAATCGTAGATGAAACGCTGTAGCCATATATTTTTTAACGCACTGACAGAAACAGATAGTTCATGTCCTTGCTGGTTTATTTTCATTTACAACAAAATAGCACTATTTTATTAAAGCAACAAATGCTTAATACTTCACTTTATTTTTAACTATAATTATTTTTGTGTCACTACATTTCCATTACCTTTCAATAAATCTGAAATTGTTAATGCGAAAAAATTGATTTCTACAATCAAAATGGAAATCCAAACTTCCAATAAAGTTCTTATGGTCCGGCCGGCTACATTTGGTTTTAACGAAGAAACTGCAGAGAATAATAGTTTTCAAATAGCCCCAACAGCCGATTGCACGAAGGAAGACATTCATAGGAAAGCAATTGCCGATTTTGATGGTCTGGTGAGTCTACTTAAAAATGCTGGAGTCACTGTGGAGGTTTTGGATGAAGAATCTGAACCCACAACAAGCGATTCTGTGTTTCCAAACAATTGGATTTCATTTCACTCGGAGCAATCGGATGTCATTGGCTTGAAACTAACAACTCCTGAAAACATCGTTTTGGATGAAATCGTTCCATCCATCTACAAAACAATAGTGATATACCCAATGTGGTCAAAAGTTCGAAGGACTGAGCGCATAAAGCTGAAGGAGGAAGCATTGAAACGGTTCTTCATAAACGCCGTTGTGCTGGACCTGTCTCCTCTCGAAAACGAGGAAAGGTTTTTAGAGGGTACGGGTAGCTTGGTCTTGGATCGAGTCAATAAAACAGCTTACGCTTGCTTGTCACCTAGAACGAGTCGGAACGCGGTTGAGCTATTCAGCAAACGAATGGGGTACAAAAGTGTGATGTTCACTGGAGTAGACGCAACCGGTAAGGCTTGTTACCACACGAATGTGATGATGTCAGTTGCGGATAAGTACAGCATCATTTGCTTGGAGGCGATTGCCGACCTTGGAGAGCGCGTTGAAGTCGAAGTTTCATTGCAAAACTCGGGGAAAGTAGTGATTCCTATATCCATGGAACAAATGAATAATTTCGCTGGGAATTGTTTGCAGCTGCGTGGTTCTGAAGGGACTTTCCTTGTCATGAGTAAGACAGCTTATAATTCTCTGACTGATGAGCAAGTCGACACGATTCAGCAGTTTGACAAGATCCTGCATACTAGTGTGGAAACGATTGAACGCTACGGAGGAGGAAGTGTGCGATGCATGATTGCTGAAATGGGGGAAGTCGAAGAACCTATGGCTTTTAAATAATGAAGAAAAACTATTCATTTGTGACGTTGAATTTTCATGCATTTCATCTATTATAAAAATAATGAGAACCTTTAAATAATTAGGAGTTGCACGTATTGAATTAAATTGTATATAAACCTTCTAGTTTTTAGAAATATTGAATTGATAAATGCACATAGATCAATATTGTTTTGTTAATAAACTCAACGATAAATATCAACATTATGTAGTAATTAAGCTAGCATAGGTAAAATGCTGACGGAAGTACAATTTTTGATTGCATCAAAACTCCATATTCTGGCATGCAGTATATCTTAACATGTGTGAATTGTACCATAGTTTATTGACAGAATGTTTTTACAGATTGCATTATTAATTGCATCTGCGATGAGCAGAGTCGGCAAATATACCCATACACATGCCTTTTTAAATCGAATAAAGCCAAAAAAGCGGAGAACAAATTCAATTATCCGTCGATTCGAATCGTTCATTGCAACATTAGCATCTTCGGAAATGAATGTCATGCTGATTGCTTTCTAGCAAAAAGTATTGCATCAAACTGGTTCCTGCACAGTAGGCATTTAAAAACGTACATTTGAAGAAAAAGGAGTTATATCAAACATTTCGAATAAAAAATTATGTTGTTTGCAAACATTTTCATTGCAGTTTGTGAGGCGGAAGAGGAAGGTCTAACCAAAAGTTAAGAGGTTAAGACTACCAGTCGATTTCGAATAATGGAAGTTTTAAAAATTCCATGTTTATTATTGTATTTAATTATAATCCAGAGCTTAATCGTGTTCTCCTTTCCAAAGGAAGGTGCCAAATATTTAGGTAAGGAAATGAATACATATATCTCTTATTTATATATTCATCGTGCTCGAGTTGCACAATTTTAAAAAGTAAACGTAAACCTCAATTGAAGACATGATACATATTTTTTATTCTGCAGTGTTGTATGAAGGAAGCTGTAATGCTAAGCCAATTGTTGGCAAATGCTTAGAGGCGCACATGAGATGGTACTGGAACAGGAGAACTCAAAAATGTGAAAATCATATTTGGTCCGGATGTGGACCAGGAGGACTTGGCTTTCCCAATCAATTAAGCTGTAACTGTGCTTGTGCGTACTGCCATAAGAGAGAATGACATACATTTTGAAGCCATTTACAGTAAATTAGAGCAGCTAGTTTGATTCTACCTCAAATATTTTAAAACCTATCAATTGTTGTAACCGTAAATAAAGAAACTACAAAAAAATACCTAATCGTCACCAGTCATAATGAAAATTCATACAGATTCATGGTTCACGGAAAAGAAGCTTTTGTAAATCTCTGCTTTTTTAATTCATTTCTCATCAAAAACGAAGCTTTTGCTCCGCTCGAGACTCTGGCATAGTCCGGCATACGAAATGCTGAATGGATCTTATTGCCCCGTTTCTCATCACGAGCAAGTTTGAGCGGAAAGAAAAGGCAAATTCCGTCAAAGGTTGTCCTCAAAGACAAGACACTACTATGTATTGCATTTTGCATAACAATAAAAATCTGATCGTAATTCTTGATTTCATGTGTCAGGCGAAAAATGTTTTCTTTGTCTACATCATCAGCAATAATTTCTAAAAAGATTTCAGGATTAGGCAAAATCCGTAGTATTTTGGAATCAGTTTCTGCCAAACATAATTTTACAAACAGTTACAACAACGAAAACTTGAGCTGTTGGAAGAAAATGTCTACAGGAGCACCTAATTCAGAGGACCTCACAGTTCACCATGATCCAAAGAACAGGAAGTTTTATATACAGCTTGGCGAATGTATTTGGTTTTTCTACTCTTAAATTCAATTTTAAATATGAGTGATTTTCCTTTTTTTAAATATGAGTGTGCCAAAAACTCTTAAGTGAATTTACGGCTCATTATTTCGTAGCTGAAGCGAGACTAGAATACCTTGATGAGGATAATAATGGAACAAAGGTTTTGGATATGTGGCACACTGAAGTACCTCCTCCACTACAGGGCAAGGGAATAGCTAAAGTTCTGGCAAAAGTATGTCACGTACAAGAAATATGCATTTCAGTATCCAGTACTTTCGATTTCAATTATGTGCATTCTGAACTTTTCATGTTTCCTTTGGCTTTCAGGAAGCGTTCGAACATGTGGTGCAAAACAATATGAAGATGCGTTTAAGTTGTTCCTACTTGCAGAAATACTACAAAGACAATCCCTTACAAAAGTATAAGGACGCAGTGGTACGATGATAGAAAAATGTAAGGATGGAACAGAATATTTACAAATGTGTACTCCGTAATCAGTTTATTTCACTAATCCATGGTATTCGACTATACATGTATGTTTTCATGAGGTTCAATGTTTATATTAATCTTATTCTTATAAAATGAAAGATTGACATAAAATATTTTAATGTGTTTCTTCACAATCAAATTCTACAAATAAAAACAGAAACACGAAAACTAAAGACATACAAAATTCAGAAGTAGAATTATTAATATGCGAAAATCTAGTTTTAGATTTAAAATACGACGCCACAGGTAGGTAAGTGGTTGCAACATTTTGTACTGATGTTGCATAATCCGATTTAATCACTCCCGCTGCCACTGCCACTTTCACTGCCGGAGTCAGACCCACTTGCTTCTTCTTCCGATTCAGACTCCTCCTGTTACATAAAAGTTCACAATGAAATTAAACCTAAACATGTTTCTGTTGGACTATTTTATTCTAAACAGAAATTAAATTATACACACCTTTTTCGGTTTTCCTTTCGCTGCTGCTTTAGAAGCAGGTGCCTTTTTTTCAGGGCGCTTCTTTTTAGACTTTCCTTCATCTTCAGAGGATGAACTGTCTGAAATAAATTCTTTGCTTATATAACCATGTGACCCGGACCCTGATGTTACTTCTCCACCTTTGGATTTCTTGGGAGACTTGCTCTTCGCAGATTTAGATGAAGTTGACTGTCCTCCACCTTTCTTCTTGTACTCTTTCATCTGTTCATCATAATCAGCTTTAGCCTTCTTCGCTTTCGCTTCCCACTTCTACAATCGGAAACAATTAACAATTTTAGGAAATAAAGATTTCAAAGTTTTGAAATACTATTGACATTAAATCAAAGTACATACCGATTTGTCCTCTACCGTTTTCCATTCTTCTCCAGCCTTTTTCGATAATTCTGTCACGCTTAAACCTGGATACTTCTTCTTTAGACTTTCTCTGTTGGAGTTCAGCCATAAAAAGTACGCAGATTGAGGACGTTTTGGCGCATCAGGGTCTTTGTCCTTATTCTTTTTCTGCATAGAAAATGATCACAAGTTATGCCAAGCCCAAACAAACGTCCCAAAAAATCAATGACTATAATAGGCTGCAATATTACTTACCCGGCTACTTTCACCATCTCTTTTCTCTTTTTTAGGCTTGCGCTCTTTCTTCTTTTTAGAGGAGGTGTCCATATCGCTCCCAATCTCATCTGGGTCAGTCCCTTCGTCACTCGATCCCGAACCACTGGAACCACCACTGCCCCTAAAATGCAAACGAATTGCTCTTGACACATTCAGCACTTTTAAGTAGTCAAAGAATTTGTCACATACTCTGCTTCGATTTTCTTTGCGTCCCTATCAGGATTATAATCCTCATCTTCAGATTCCTCTTCCAAAGATTCATCATCACTTCTTTCTTGCGCCTCGGCTTTAACTCTGGCAAGGTATGCGTCGGGCTCAGCTTCAGCATCGCTGTCATCGAAGTCGATGGTCACCGGTTGGTTATCCTAAAAATTCATTGATTTAATTGCCAGAATTGATCTAACCAATAACAAGCAAAGGTACGACATGAAAGTGCATTTATAATAACTTATACTAACCAGTTTTCCTCTGTTCTTCACTCTCAGCTTCTTTTCCGTGATAAAATCAAAGAGTTTTGGGTATTCTTCCTTCTCAATGCTGCTAAAAGTGTGAACTACACCACTCTTTGTCTCCACTTCAAAATCGAAGGACCTTTGAAATGAATTAAGCTTTTGTAAATTTTACTTGTTACAAGTTAAAAAACAGAGGATAGAAGATGGTAAGGCATATCAACTAGAATTAAACAAAGAATAGTGAACTCGCCTTTTAAACAGTTAACGGGAAGCAACAAAGGTTTCTATCGCTAATTTACCCCTTGAACGATCCAGGTGTGGTGACTTTCCGGCTAACCAAAGTTTTCATAATCTTGCTTATGATTTCATACAAAGGTCCTGATTGCTCCTTTTCAAGTTTTCCGTCATATTTTTTCTTTAGTTCTTCTCTATAGAGTAGAAATAAAAATGAAAATAGTAATGACTTATTAATAGGGAAAAGCAAAAAGAAAGCAAAATATTGAATACAAAATTTTTTAAAAAGCATACTCTGAAAATGGTAGTTCAATAGAGACATCTTCCTCGTCCTGACTGAATAGGAAAGTAAGGTAGTGGTATCTCGTTTGACCTTGCTTAATGGGGGGATCCAAGCTGACCATAAAAAACATTTGTCGGCCATCTTTGTGGGGAAGCAAGAAAAGGCGAAGCACGGTCGA
>JAHZNI010002444.1:0-21813 GCA_027744415.1 Seira ritae | reverse complement strand
AGAATCTATTTCAGAGAACAAAAAACTAGATACATTTTCACAAGCATTTCCGCTTTAGTAATATTTTTGAAGCTCATTAGGAGTGTCAACAAGTTTTTTCTAATTAGCTTAAGCTTCTCGGTTGCAATTAAAAAATTTCTGCCCACAAACCTAGATAAGAAAGATTACAATAGAATGCATAAAAAAATATCAATTTCATATGAAAAATGTTAGTGGTACTTTTGAATAAGTTTTTAAGGCATCAATTTAATTTATGTGGGCTACACACTACACAGCAAGTAGACAGGTAAGTCAGAGAAATAGGAAAGGATAAGTCAAATAACATGTCACCACTACTTCATCACTAAATCTGACTCGTTCCGGCATATCGTTTTCTTTTGAAAACATGTTATCATAGGTTAGGATCGTCATTTAATATATTTAACACTGTTATCGCTCCCCTTTTGTTAATTCATTAATTCAAGATAATAAATCTTAAGAACGATGCACCCACTATTTAATTTGATCAAGCAAAAGTTAAAAGGAAACCATTCCAATTTAAAAAATTTCACATTTTTTTCTTCTCATTTTCATGTCAAAGAAAATAACTTACAATCAACGGCTCTTCCTCGACATAACTTGGAGGGGAAACTTTAGAGGATGAGGAGGACGGATAAGAAGAAGATGATGAGGAGGATTTTCTTTTCGCTGCTGATGCAGAACCAGGACATAAAAGTGTCACAGTGCATGTTAAGACGAATAAAAATGTAAAATATTGCCGTGCACAATGCAGTGCCACTTGTTTCTGGCGTCGTTCCTTCATATTCGTCCTCAAAATGCAGTAAAAATGCAGGAAAAATTTGGATGCAGTTTTTAAAGCGTGAACTGCACGCAATTAACAACACACTGTAATGACGAATAAAAATGTAAAATATTGCCGTGCACAATGCAGTGCCACTTGTTTCTGGCGTCGTCCTTCATATTCGTCCTCAAAATGCAGTAAAAATGCAGGAAAAATTTGGATGCAGTTTTTAAAGCGTGAACTGCACGCAATTAACAACACACTGTAATGTCCTTGCACTGGGTCATCGGTGATATATGACTTTTGAACAGAGATAACCTTTTTAAGGAGTAACTTTCTGCTGGTTAATTAGAGCAATTAATTAAATGTCCACTTAATTGGTTTTTTTGGCTTCACGAGAACAGCAAAAGAACAATGACCACTAGATCGTAGCTAATCCAATCCGCTCATGACAAATGCTTTTTAAAACTGACCAAAATTTGATGTCTGGTTTTTCTTCAAATAGTTGTTGACAGACAATTCATCAATGCAAAAACAATAAAAAGGAGGCATCTCATCATCATTCATTACATCATTATGCATATCATCAGCGCAGCTCAGCATCTGTCTTAAATTTTTGGCCAAGAACTGTTTTTCGAGTTCAGTTGCTCTGGTTTAGTTTAACTTCCCTTGAGCAGTAAGTCACAGACAGAAAATGAGTACGTGCAACTAAAAACTATTAAAAACGGATTATACCGGTAAGAACGGAGCATATATACCGGCTTTTTTTAATTTGATGAATGTTTGTGAAAGAAAACTTGATTTTCTTGTGAGATGTTTGACCAAAAATCAATTTTATTTTTCACGCAGCAGCTATAAAAATCAAGATTACAGGTAGCAGGTGCATTTATGCTTTTTTGATTAACTACACTGGTTCTAAAATATGACCATGCTGATACTGACGGAGGTGGTATTGGTATTTACAGAAAATCAACCTCCCTAGTGCACTACTGAACAAGATTTATTTTATTTTATTTGAGACTTTAATGTTGTATTGGATATTTATAATAAAAACGGTTCCATGTATCATAAATAAAAACGAACAAGATACACAAGTCAAATGCATTGTAAAATCTTAACGGTTGCAGAACTGGCAGTCCTGTGTATTTTCGATAACAAAAGGTGCCAGTGCACCGACACGAGCATATACTCCCGGTGCAAGGGGCTGAGCACAACCATACCTGTGGAGAATTTCAAGGTTAAACATTATCAGATCCAAATTAAGTAATTTAACATCCTTCTCTCCATGCTTACCCAAATGAAACGACTCCCACAAGTAGGAACCTGTTGTTTCTTTCAACAACTAAAGGACCTATGGAAGCAAAAATGACATATTATGCACACAGTTTGTAAATCCTTTCAGTAGCATTGCAAATCAATTAAGCTTACCTCCGCTATCACCCTGAAAATGTGCAAGAAAATTCCTAAATTACTTTATTCGTATGCGAATCGTTATAAAATGCTTCCATTCTATTATTGTTTTACCTGGCATGAATCTTTACCACCCGACGCTAGATCTCCAGCACAGAGCATATTGTCCGTAATTTTTCCCAGATACAGAGACCTCCAGTTGCATTGCTTGTTGGTTAGAACTGGGACTACGACCTTTTGCAGGTTTGGACTAACATCGCCACCCATTTCAGTTGCTCCCCATCCTTTAAAAAAATTGTTGCGTTTTTATGCCATGAAAATCAACGCCTCAAAATATTCATACGCATGAATGCATGCATTGAGTTTAACCTGCAACGGTGGCATCTTCGCCCTCGTAAGTATTTTCATTGTCTGAAGGAACACAAGCTGGAACATAATCGGCCTTCTCAATATTAACAGGTTTTGACAGTTTCAAAAGCTGCAGGAGAAAACATGACATATTTGAGCATTTTGGATTTTCGATCCACGCAGTGCTTTTTCCATTTAACTCTTAAAATTACTTAATTATACCGTACCGCAATATCATTATCAATCTTGCGCTTATCATATTCTGGGTGCATTTTAATTTCCTCAACATCAATTTTTTCTGTCGGTCTGCCCTCATTCTCCTCCTCTTGAGTGAAGTCTTCCTCCAAAAGCCATACTTGAATTCCATCTGCAGTAAACCCATCCACGCAATGACTGGCTGTGACCACGTATCTCTAAATGGGGCAATTTTAAACCATCGCTCATTATTCAGAATAATTATGAGAATGACATGAAAACTTAAAAACCTGTGCAGTGAGTGGTAGAGTGGTATAAAAATCTATATTCTTTAATTGAGAATGTCAAACGTACATCACAAATAAGTGTTCCCCCGCAATATGGACCGCGAATAGATCCGTCCGCTTTCTTCCTCATTAGCGCTACCGTCCTACATAACAAAGACAATGCAGAAAATTGAAAATACAGCGCGACTTTACATAAGCTGACAACGTAACATTAAGTACGGTAATCACTTGGTTCCTTTACATAATACTGAAAAGTCAGAGAGAAAAAAACAATCACTGTTTTCCTTTCAGCTTTTCTCAGAGAGCGAATGATTATTGTACGTGATAATGCACGTTTATGATCATGACCGGAATCAGCAAAATCTTGTTCTCAAACTTGTTTCAATTTGTATTGACTTTGACTCTCGTTTACTTTTTCTTGCTTAAGTGTGAAAGGGGGACGAAGGAGAGAGAGACAAGAGAAACAGGATGAATTTAGAAAATGAGATTTGAGTCATTGATTCCTTTGTTTTGAATGAATACGCAACCTCAAAAAAAGTAATTTTGCATTCATATTGCAGAGTCATAAAATTACGAGAAAATTTTTCAATGTGATAAAGAGGAGGTGAAAAATATCAATCGTAGGTGGATCTCATGATTACAGGGAACGTACCAAGGAAGTTCATTGATTGTTGCATTTTCTCCACCGACAATCCTACTCAGGGGCCGACCGCAAGCTGCAATTGTATGAAAAAGTAATTATAGAATACTTTAAAACAAGTAAGCTTATATCATTTAAATAATGCATGCTTTTTAGCTTACCACAGTCAACATCTCCTGTTATAATCTTCTGATCCGTCATTCTTGGCTTAATCTCATCAACAACAGCTAGGTCTGGAGGTGGAGCAGTTGGATCGCTGGGATCTGGCTCCGGAGTAGTTGGATATCGTATAATGTACTCAGGCTCTGGAGTAACATTTGCATTGCCGAGTCTTGCGTTTGAAGTCACCGACTCGGTGACAACTTCTTCCACTCTTCCATCGTCCAATGAGGCTCCTAGTGCCAGTCCTATGACAAGACTTAGCAGAATACAAGACTTAAAGGCCATCCTAAAATGAGAACTATTTTTTCAGAACTATTCGGCTAAATGACAAAAATAGAACTGAAATTTGATCAGAAGAATTCCATCTCCTTTTATAAACTCGAGATTTTAGGAAGAATACCTGTGAAACGACTTGAACTTGGATAATATGACTATGACATATCCAATAATGGCATCAAAATATATTGACAGTAATAATGACATCTTCATATTTTCTTGCTGTTGCATGTCTTATCATTTTTCTAATCACATACATACACACTCGAAGTCGAAGCGTCTACGGCTCATACACTCACACCTCATTTTGGTCATGGATCCAATTTAGCTCCTGTCTTAATTTATTGCGATCATATCCCAGTCCCGCTTGAAATGATAAAGAAAGTGATGTAACCCAACGAAATCCAAACCGTGCTCATCGACAATAACAATGACATTAGCTAAAATTCATAAAAAGATTTCTTTATATTGCTCTGTGAATATCCCGTCCCGACCTGTGTATTTTCTTTATCCAGCGTATCCATTACCCGGATATTCTAGAATGGATTCTTCCAAGAAAAACCCTAATGGGCATTGCTATGCTTTGAAAGGTCAAAGACCAGCAGAAACTTAAGATGTGTGTACACAGATTTTATGCACACGCCAAATAAGTGTTTTTATGGATTCGATAAAGGTTATCGCACGTGCCCATAAGAAGAGACAGAGTTGAAGATGGAGAACAATTGAAAAATGTGAGGAGGGAGAGAGAGATGCTACGCCGATTTTTTTGCATTGTATTTCAGGGTGTGCCGAGAAGATAAAGCATCAACCGAAAGAGCTTTGCCAAAGGCAAAGATTCAATTACTATAGTTCATTCCATACCATAGTCAATAAGTTTTGATTTGTTTCGATAAATATTTACGTGCTCTTTGCATTTGCTAATTTTTGTATTTTGCATGATACGATGACCTCATGTGAAGAGAAGAGGTAGAACTTGGGATAGGGTATGCAACGGCGGATGGACAAGTGGTTTTTCGCTTTGCTTAAATTGGTACATATAAGATGATTTTAAAATAATCTTTAATGCAAACACTTTTTATAATTCATATGCAAAACTTAAATATGATTTCTTATAAAAATTATCCTCCATTAGCCATCCTCATGTATGTTACGACCCCGCCAATAAATATGCCGAAAGTGGCAACTCCAAAAACGGAAAAGGTCGCTACTGCCTCTTTGCTGGTGTACCAATGTTTTTCCTCCGGAGTTGTCACCTCATAGTGAATCGTACTTCTGGGCGTTGGTGTCGTTGTAGCGCTTGTTGTTGTCCTTGTGGTCGGTGATGTTGGTCTTCGGGTTCTGGGGGTTGTGGTGGGTGCTGAAAAATATTTATCATTTATTTCGATATGAACATTAGGCATATTTTAAAAATGAAAGCGAATATGCATTTGGATTCGTAGAAAGCAACTCACTCGTAGTGGTTATCGTTGGAGCTGTTGAAGGTGTAGAGGGGCTTGTAGGTAGTCTCGTGGTGCTAGCGGTCGAACCAGGGGTAGTTGAAGTAGTCGTAGTAGTGGTCGTTGCAATGTATGGATTTGAAGCGTGGAGAAATGCCACGTTTGACCATACGCCCTGCATATATGTATATTATTCAGCCAACGATATTGATTCAATCCTTTAAATGACTAAAATGCATTTAAATTTTTCAAAGGTACCTTCGGAGCATCCTCAGCTCCCGTAGCTCTCATGACAAAGTAATATTTTGCCCCAGGCGCGATGTAATCTAATTGATGTTTAACTATCCGTCCTGGCTGTTGGGGACCACGCACTGGAAGAGATATTAGACCTTCGCCGGGGCCAAAAATATCAAAGAAATTTGCCGTTTGGTAAAGCTCGTATTGACGCGCGCTTGTTTTACCCGACTCCGTCAAGTGAACGGGCTCAGTAAATGTTAATTCATACATATTTGGGCCCACCAGCGGGGCTGCATTTAGATCTACGGTACGGAACACACTTGATCTAAATTGAAAATCGTTACTGCCGCTGAATTCAATTCTGCGCTTGAGATCTGCGTAAACTACGAAAGGCTCAGTTACTGTTTCTACCCAGCATCCTGAGTATCCACTTCCGCACCTGATAGACTCCTGATCTATAGGTATGGGGGACCTGATGGCAGTAGCCTTACTTTCTGAGCTAGATTTCAGCACCGCAGTAACAAAAATTTCAAAAACGCCATCATCTCCGCTAGTAGGATAGGAAGTGGGAATGAAGCTTCCGGAAAAGATTCCATCATTTGCTGTCATGTCGGGATCATTTTTCCCGTCATCTACAAGATCTATTGGCCTGACAGTTAAGCCGTTAAAGCTCACGTCGCCGTTTTGTGAGAACAATACGATGTGGGCCTTCACTTCAAGGTCTTCGCTTTTTATCGGATGGCCATTCTTCTGAACTTGAGCGAAAACCGAGAAAACGCTTCCTTTTAGATCTGATGCTGCACTCTCATCAAGGTTGACATGGTGGTCAAGCTCCGCAGTGGTTGAAACCGAAATAGAAATGTCTTTTCCTGGCAGATCCTCTAGGTTTGCGTCGTCACCTAATTCCACAATTACTACCATGAAAGCATTAAAATCATAGTTGGTAAATTCGAAAGAGTATTCCCATTCGGAGGCCTACGGGATCAATAGATAAGTATGTATTTCGTTTGAAGTGTTTAATTGAAATTATGACTATTTTTATGCATCATGATTATTATTATTACAGATCGAATTGGTTCACTGTATTCCGCCAAGAACGTTTTGAAATTGAAATCGTCCTTGTCCCAGTTTCGGATCTCTTGAAAACGTGGAAGATTGGAGACGCCATCTGGACCTTTAGTGATCGACACTGGATCTGAGTTGTAATTGGTTGATAGTGAGTGAAAATAAAAAAGAAATCTTTTCACGTTCTCATACACGACTGGAATGGGACGTTCATCTTTGCCAATGCCTTCAGCATAGATCGTTTCTTTAAATGCCTGAAGTACAATTAAATATTTTCAAGTTAACAATTACTTCTTATTGCTTTTTCTCTACTCGCAAAGGGAATGTTCCACTCACAAGACGATATCGAGCGGGAGGAACACTTCCGGGTTCCAATGTCTCGTCTATTGCTTCAAAGAGTTTTTCTATATTTGCTTTATCTCTTTCTGTGTCATCTCCGATTCTGAAGTACATTCCATTCGTGAACTCAGCAAAACTTTTTAAGCGTTCTCCTTGTTGGTCATATCCTTCGAGTGCAAACACTTTAATGTTTTGCTCCAAAATTGTGCCCAAGACTTCACTTTCAAATGCTTGGAAATAGCCTAAAAGAACAATTTTCAAATAAAATGTTTGCCAAAATTTCATTTTGAATTTACTAGGCTTCAAATGGAAACTCCCTGAGTACTTTGCATTTCCCAGTCAGTTTCCTCCCCATATTTGACCACAAGAATAATCGCGCCTTCCTTGTGATTCATATCTCTGATACGGTTACCAACGTCTTGAATCGCAGCTCCAAAATTTCGAAATCCAGACCGCGTCTCGAAAATATTTTCAAATGAGGAAATAAAATTATCCTTATCGAACCAGGGATAATTCCAAGGGTAGACGGTATCAAATGAGTCGATTCTCCTTTTTCCAGGAAATACCCCTACGCTTGACATGACGTTCCAATATTTTGTACTATTTGCGTCGAATATTTTTTTAAGTCCGGACGAAATGGATGAAATGATTTCTGGAGGAGGCTATTGCATAAAAATCTATTTCTCAGGCAGGGTATTTATAAATAATGAATATGTGATAACTAATGCATTTACTTTATTCACGCCTTCCGTCAACACGAACAACAACGGTTTGGTAGAAGTTTGCTTCACGATTCTGAAATTCACACGAGTTCTCTCGACTGCACTATTCTCTTTCAACGATTTCCAATCGGGTGATTCGCGAATTGTTTCCCATACACTTTTCCATTGACAAAAGTGATTCTGCCTGTTCGGAGCTCTTTTGTCATGCGTTTTTTCGTCACAAAAATCTAAAAGGCTCCTGATAAATTGAAAACTCATTAGAGAAGAGGTGGCAGTTTGGCTCGTGTTGGAGGGATGGAAGCGGCAATCGCTTGGTGGTGGATACAGTTGGGTTTCATCGTTGGGATCAGGTCCACACGTTTGATTGTCACTTTTAGAAAAAATCTTTTTAGTGGTAGTAAATAACGCTGTAGTTCAATCAAGGAAATCAAAGATTTTTCAGGAAAGTCTATTGCTTAAAAATTATTTTTAAAAAATTACGCGTTTTTATACTCTCCACGAAGTTCGGTATTAAAGCAGTTTGTCACTCGCCACAGCTCAGGTTTATCGTTGGCATCTGTCGGAAGTCTCATTTCTTTCCAGAAGTATGGAAATTGGTTATCGCTGGGATAGCCTTTGTATTTATGTAAATATGCAAAAGCCATTGATTAACTGTGATTAACCGTAACCATCAACGTATAAAACAATGTACCATATTAAATCTAACCATGTTCTTCGTGAACACCCCATCGAAGTCTAGCCCACAAAGTTAAAAGCGCCTTTCCTGACCAAAATAGAAAAATGATAAGGTCACTTCATCATTTCATAAAACGTGAAGGAATTCCTTATTGACTACGGAACCTGTTGAGCCGTAGGGACCCGTGTCATATTCATCAAAGAAGCTATAAGGAAGTTGAATGTACTGGCCAGGGTAAGCGCAGAAAACTGGATTGATTGCTTCTGGAACGGTGTACTCATGAGAAATTCGTATGTCCGAGTTTATGAAGGTTTGTCTGCAACAAACAAGTACAGATTTAAAACAGAACAGTTTTGACAGCGTCAATTAGCGACGAAATATTTATTTACGTCGTCACATATTCGTCCGCCTCAGTATTCCAGTGAGTCGGTAAAAGTATGTCCACATTTCTAATGGCGAACTTCTGCTTCGTGGATTCAAAAAGAGCTGCCGAAAGGTCTTGAATTCCTGTCTTTAAGATTTACAAGTAGTAATAATATTATACCATTTCTTATTATTATTATGTATTCTTACCATGTATATGTAATATATTATGTGTACCTTTAAATTTTTCACATAGTCCTCATTTGCATTTTGAGCCGTTTTTTCGCTGATCGCAACAACGATGTCGTAGTATCCATTAGAATCTAATTTTAGTCCACGAATGCGCACGACTTGTGAACTACTTAAAAATAATACTAGAAGCACTTGGAGAATTATTATTGTCATCTTGTCCAAAAATAATTCATTATTTTAATATGAACAATTTTCCGTGAGCTTAAATTAATTTGCTAATAAATTATTTATCTAGGTAGTAAAACTTTCAACCTAGTTTTTGAGTTAATTTTGCGAGACATTTCTTTACCTTATTTATTTAGCATCGTTATTGTCAATGCTGAAGGTAATAATTGCATTTACGTAAAACATGTCAAAAAATGATAAGAAGCATTACCATTCATTACGTGGGTTTTAGTAATTGTGATTTACCCGAATCACATACGAATCAATACAAAATTATACAGGCACATTTGCTATCATATTGGTGATAATCCTATTATTCTTTTTTATCTTAATTCCAGTCAGGCTTCAGTTAGTGATTGGGAAAACTGGTGTGACATAATATTTTATCCGCTTCGTTTTCGACTATGGACAATGACAATTGCGATGTATGACAAAGAAGATGAAATGAGAAAGATAGCGATTAAAGTCCTGAGTCTGATACCATTGGCCAAGATATCAATGCCATTTTGGATTTTAACTCAGTTGACAAACATGTGAAATGCATTTTGGAAAAAACACGATGAACACATCAATGCATTTTTGCAATATTCCAAGATTTCTATTTAAACCTGTTATGTACTTAAAACAAATAATTTCTTTATTTGGTAATATTGAAAAAGATTCTAGCCTTGAGAATAAATATGAGAATATACAATTATAAAATAAATAAATAATGTTATCATACTACACAATTAATTAAACCACTTTTAATACTATATCTCGCACCAGTCCGCGCCTGAAACAAGAGAAAAGATCTCATGATACCCCGTTGTATCGCATAAATGATTTCTCTGTATGTATGTTAATTTAATGCAAGTTAAATTTTTCTAACCATTTGAATTTTTGACGATCCATTCTGGAAATCTTCCCACGCGCGTATACACTCCTGGTGCTCTTGGCCTCGCACACCCGTAGCCCCACGAAACGATTCCAACCAATGTTGTTCGACCTAAGACAAGTAAATGGGGTAATTTATTGATCTTTTGGATTCTAACGTTTTATGATATCATGGAAAGCGTTGTTACCTCCGTTAGGAATAACAAGCGGCCCGCCGCTGTCACCCTAAAAACATATAAACAACATTAATTACTCATGCTTCAGTTTCAAGAAAATATATTGCAATATTTTACCTGGCACGAGTCCTTTCCACCTAAAAATTCATGAGGAAAATATTAAAATATTTGTCATGATAATCCGGATTATCCTTAATTTGGCATTAAAAAGTCCATGTATTACCTTCTTCTACGTATCCTGCACACAACATGTTTTCCGTGATTTTTCCCTGGTATTGAGTTTTTGTGCTGAAAATGACATGAGTTGTTTATTTGACATCTTGGCTGCAGATTGGATATATATGTATGCATACGTACATCGTCATATATATGACATGATAACCTTAATTTAACCCGACTTACTTGCAATCGTCGTTTGAAATAATGGGTACGTCAACCTTCAGAAGTTGCTTTGAGGTGGACCCGCCCTAAAAATTCATGCGAGTATTAATGATAACATATTATTGGATGAAATAATTATTACTATGATGTACGATTTACTATTTGATTGTTATAATCTAATTACCTCCTCAGTAGCTCCCCAACCTACGAATTGATTTAATATAATTTGAATTTCAAATTCCAAAATTATCCTTTAGCCATGATTTTTAAGAATTTTGGGAAGGATAAGGCTTACCTGCAGCGGTGGCAAGAACACCTTCAAAGCTGTAGTCGTTGTTAGCAGGTAAACAGGCCTTTAAATAGTCAATTAGTTAGTTTCATTTTCATTCTACAATACGAACATTATTTCTGACTTTACGAGTAAATTAATTTGTGCGAACCGGGACAATGACTCCGTCAAGAATTACTGGATCAGAAAGTTTCAGGAGAGCAACATCATTATCTGTGTGTGTCCCCAATCAAAACACATTTTATTTAGCATTTGAAGTTCGTTTCATTTCATCAATTTGCTCATCTAGAAAGATTTTTCCTACCGATTGTTCGTCTACTGTAATATGGATGCATTATAATACGCTCAACTCCAAACTTCTGGGTACCACCTTCAGTTTCAGTGTTTGAGGAAAAGTCTTCTTCATGTACCCACACTTCAATTCCACCAGGAGCCATGCTGCATTAAAAAGTATTTGCTGTTAGTTCATTCACAAAAATTTACTTTTTATTCATAAATGTATGCAAACAGTATTTACCCATCGACACAATGACTCGCAGTGACTACATAGCGCTGAAAAATAGACAATTTAACCGTTAGTAACTAGATTAGATGTACCTATGCATTCATGCTCTCTCAATTAGAAATACATCAGATCTTACCGAGTTGATCAAGGTACCCCCACAATAGGCTCCTTTGGGTCGTCCGATCCACCTTTTCCTTACCAAAGCTTTTAAAAAGAACAAAATTCAATATTCACTATTCAGGCACGCTTGGCTTTTGAAAATGGTTTATCATCTCAGGGGAAAACTTTACCAACTGTCCATGGATAGTCATTGATGCGAACAACGGTTCCATTTACAATTTTCAGGGGCAATCTGCGTTCACCTGGACGTCCACACTCTGTTGGGAAATTAGGTTTGATTGATGATTTAACTGAGTTGAAATGTGCGGAGGATATTACAAAACGAATTTCTCATAGCCAACTTACGGCATTTCGCTCTGCCAGCATAATAAGGCATAGAATCCTCCTCTCTCTGAACAACATGCCTAACAGAAACAGGAAGCAAAACTTTGAATTTATATTACTTTAAGACTCGAAAAATGTGATTTGGATGAATGTATTACGTAATGCCAGCTTCCTCCATGATCCTTCCATCGATAGGCTCGCCTTCGTCATTTTGAATGTCGCCATAATCATTCATATTTACCTCTGGTTCTAGAGGATACTTGAAGTTCGAAATTTCGTTGTCACTTTCCTGTTCATCATCCAAACTAATTTCCGTTGTAACCACTGCGTCTTCCTGAATTTCTTCTAGAAGCCCTTGTCTTTGTACTCCTTCGCTTCCTGGCGATAGAGTTGTGGCGACCTCATCCAAGAGGATTCCAGGAGGCAGGGTTGAAGGCACTTCATCCTGATTTACAGGGGAACCATGCACAACACATGAGGACAGTAGTATTGCACCAGCGGTGACTAACGCGAATAGCCTCATACTTTTAAGCACAAAGTTATATTTTCCGGAAATATTTTGCACAGAACTGGCTTCACAAAAGACCAAAATCAAACTATAACTAAATCTATTTACAGAGTCAGAGAGAGTTTAAATAACCTCTGGTTTAGTTTTAACTCAGGTTTGGCATAAAGACTGGCATTTTTACTTTCAGTTTGCATCAATCATTACATCTCAGTTTATTTGCGAATTTTAAATCTAGAGCAAAGGCAAGTACTCCTAAAAAGCGCTTATTATTTCGAGTGAACATAAACGGTTCGCGAATTTTTTGAAGCCTGCTTTAAAACCAAGTGAGTTGAGTAAGGTTAAGCGTGCACGTATAATAATGTGCAGAAAATAATACGAGTCAATCGTAAAAAGCGTGAGTGTGAGCAAAGTCATAACAGATTCTAAAAAACCAGCAAGACAACAATTAATGGTAATCCAAATGAGAGCAAGTAAAGGTGAAACTCATTCATTTCTAGATGAAAGAAAAACTAGGTAATTTGCATATGCAAATGAACATAATATTCAGCTAAAATCGATGCTAAAATAGGCACATGCCAAATAAAGATGTGTTGGATTTAGAGTGCCTTATCAAGATCTCGTTGGAGTAGAACTTGATTCAAAATTAAGAGCAAATCTGAACTAAACAAGGTTATCTAGATTCAAGAGCAAAGAAGATCAATTTTTTGCGAATTGTGATATTGTGCGAGAGTTCTTGCATGTATGGTTTTTAGGACAAAAGCAAGGTGACAGTAGGTATTTGGTGACGGATGTGCAGTTAGCTGTTTTAATTGCGAAGCTACATACAAGCAGACGTGAAGACATGACATGATTGACAAGAGCGACATAATGTGCAGAATTGGTAAAGCGATAATCATCTTAAGTTGACACACGTTATAGACGTATTACCTTGGACCTTACTAAGAAAGGACCTGGGACGAGATCAGAACAATTATTCCTCAAGTTTCGATTTTCACGAAACCTGTTTCAAATGTTCGAAATCTAATTGAGGAATGCCCAAGTTACATAGAAAGCAAAATGATAAACTGCAGACGAAAATAGTTTAATTTGTCATAACTTGCAAAAAGGGGTGGATATGCGTGAGGTATGCATTTATGAATTTCAATAAGAATAACAATTGAGACGTGAACTGAATTAATTTTTAATGCTATAAAATAGGCCTGATTGTATTCAAAACATATTTTCACTTTCAATAAGGTGTGCATGTCATAAATAAAAAATACGATACTGAATATAATTCGAAATAACACTTTATGAGTGATTTTTATCATTTTTTAAATTATTTCTGATTTAATTGCTGCACCAATAGGCATCTTGGGTATTAGCCCGAATCCATGGCTCAAAACCCGGAACCCTGGTGTAAACGGCAGGTCTTGTTGGGTCATCACATGCTACAATGCATATATGAAAACATTGAATCGCTTTAATAATCAGTAGTATCATGAGTTTGCATTAAAAAATACGCACTTGTTGACCATGATGCAATTCCGGCTAAAACTTGACGACTGGAATCTCTTGAGGACCTAATCATGAGACCACCTCCAGTGTCACCTTTAATATGTTACAAAATATAATAATGTAACAACATTTCTACATAAAGTCGTGCCGTTCTAAGGTTGAAATTCAGAAATAACCTGCGCAAGGTCCTCTGCCAGATCCATCAGCGCATAACATTTTCATAGAAACCTTGCCATTGTGATAAGGGGCTGTATTGCATAGTTCGTTTGACAAAACTCGCACTTCCGACTTCTGTAAAAATCTTGAAGGTGTTCCGGAATCTGATTTTGCCCCATAGCCTTAATCAAAAAATCAAAATGCATGAATTACTTCATGAGCAAAGGGCACACTTATAGTTTAATGTTTGTAATTTATAAAAAAGAAATCTAACCTGCAACTGTAGCAAGTAGTCCTTGCGAGAAAGTGGCATCCATTTCCGGCACACAGATAGGAGCAACAGGAAAGTCCTCAAGAGGAAGTCGAACTTTCAAGCGAATCAGCTAATAAATCGAATCAAATCCATTCAAACACAGACTACTCTCTGTTTGTATTTTGAAATATTAATGGAATAAATATGAAATTACCGCAATGTCATTATCTGCAATTTAGAAAAATAAAAATAAAAAAAGCAACGGTCAGCCGAATAAAAATTTAAATCATAATAAAAACTAATGGACCTAGCGTAAGTCTGGAGTACTCTGGGTGCAAAATGAATCTGTCCACTTCTATTCTCAGAGCACTTAGGGAATGTCGACCCATCAGCATCATGAAGGTATTGGTATCGCTAGAAATATTTTGCTCCCTTAAAACAACTTCCACTTTGCTTGGCGGCATACCGTCAACGCAATGACCTTAAGAGTTGAAACATTTTGATTAATTCGCCAGAAATAATTATGCGGAGGTTATAGCTTTGTTGCTTTAATGTGAACTAACTTGCTGTCAAAATATATCGGTTGTTAATAAGAGTTCCTCCACAATAAGGGATCTTGAAAGTATCTGATTCCACGGCATAAAGCAAAGCTGTCCATGGGTAATGGTTAATCATTGCCCCTTCACCACCAGCAATAAGTCGGGGCGATGGCATTCCACATTCTTTAACATTAATGGATCAATTATTACAGTAACTTTTGAATTCAATTTATATTATGTATCAATATAGTACTTACGACATGATACATTTCCTCTGATGATAGGGACCTCCGTGTACCTGTCCATCATATCCATGAGAATATCATCATCGTCTTCCTCCTCCTCATCGTGTCGAGTTCTGTCAGACGGGGTCACAACTTCCGTTTGACCTTCTACGGGAATCTCGGTCTGAAAGAAAAACAAGCGCACGTCATTTGAGCAACGAATATTTTTAACGTCCAAACTTTTGTTCTTCTACCTGTACATCTTGAGGAAACCCACTAGTAAAAAGCGTGGTTTGGCTGCAAATAATTAATGTCAATGCAATTACAGAGAAAGTGAAAGATGATGTCATATTCTCTTTCCTGAAAGAAATAGATCGGAAAAAATTTAGCACGGATTTAACTGTAGTTCTGCGTCAGATTACAATCGTGAGAGGAAAAGTGAGAGAATGAAGATTAAAAATTTTTGTAAGCTGTCAACAGCTTAAGATTTGCAGCAGAAGAATGAAATAAAGATTCATCATATTATTTTTCGTGAGGATGCATATAGTCTTTGTTCAAATCTAGAATGACCACTTCTGTATAAAAAGGTTCACATATGGGCCGCATAGGTAATTTTAATGCTGTTTTAATGATGTGTGATGACAAGTTTGTTTTTACCGCAAGCAGGGTGTTTGACAACTTTAAAATATACATCCAAGAACAGTTTTAATTGCTGCTCTCCTAGTTTTTTCTGACTGCATGTGATAGTGACCTGCTTTCAAAAGTTTGAGGAAAAGTACCTCTCGATGAATTAGGAGATAGAGGAGAACAACATGAGAAAAGGCAAAGTATATAGTTTTTGGTGGCTTTATGCTTCAATACGAATTTATTAACCACAAATTACAAATCAAATACTAAACACTAGCTTATTTCTTTAAATTTTAATCAATAAATTAAAGGGAAGATTTAATATGAGCAAGTCATAGTCATAATCAGTTTTTTATAAATAATACTGATATCACACAGCGGTATTGTAAGTTACATGTAAGTCAAGAAAATAAGTTATACAAGGAGTATAAATAGAAAATGAAAATATGCATAATTTTAAACGCAGTCTGATTAATTTAACTGATTCTCTGCAACATATTGATCACTACAGGTTGAAGCTATTCTTTGTCTTGAAAATTCTATCTCTTTGTAAGTTGATTCTTCGGTCCTACGTAGGCAGCTTAAAAACGGAAAGTTGATCTACATTCTCACGTTACCCCTCGTATGACTTCGTATACACGACCTATTAGTTCATCCTTGTATCGCCAAATCTTCTCATCCCTTTCATTTTCTGACATGTATGCTGAACAATTCTTTATGTCATTTACACAAGACGACCTGTAGTGATTCATCTGTGCACGACTGATTTTCACATAATGTCGCTTACAACGTTTGTTTTCCCTGCAGAAGAATGCGAAATGGTTGTGGACACCTAAAGTCTTATCGGTTTTGTGAAAGCATTTCATGTACCGGTAAGCAGTTGACTCTTTTGACCGATAAACGTGCTGTAAGAATTGGAGAAATTGAGAAAAGGGTCAATAAGCATGCACTATTAAAATTATTATTTTATTTCTTAAACATACACGTAGCATGTGAAATTCCTCGGGTATATCAGCGACATCAGCTTCATTCCCATTGAGCATTCCATCCAGAAAATAATAATTTCGGAAGCAATAAGTGGTAATCAAATTTCTATCTTGTCGTTGTATGTCGTTCTTGTTGATTACATCCATGAGACTGCCCCAGTTTATTTTTTCGTGAGGAATGATTAGCTTTTACAAACGAAATGAAACTGCTACAACTTTCCCTTAAATTGAATGTTTAAAAGATTTTTTCTTGTCTCTGACATTACCTCATCTGTGTCCACAACAAGGACGTAGTTATAGTCATACATTTGCCTGTACAGGCAGTCGTTGTAGGGAATCAACTCAGTGAGTCGTTTGTCCAACTAAAAATGTTAAATTATTAAGTAGTTTTACGCAGGGAAATAAGTGGAGTTATTTGAGATAAAAACCTTCTTTCCTCGAATATAATAATGACGCAACTGCGGTTGATTGGGAAGATCCCCAGGTAATGTTGTCTGCTGGACATTTATAATCCCTTGATTTTCGTAGAAATCCAAAATCTAAATTCATTAAAATCATATTAAAAGGTATTGATTTACTTACTGTATTAAGCAATTTAAAAATTAATGACATTCAAACCCTTTTAATTTCCGGATCCACGTAAAATTCATAGAAGAAAATTTTATCCGCTCCAAGAATGCGAAGCATCTCTATCCATTCCACGAGCCTGAATTGCATTATGTCACCGTCTGGAAAATCTAACGCTTTCACACACACCGCGAAATTTTTTCTAGGACCGTAGTCCTTCGGAGGTTCCGTAGCGAAACGGCTTCGGTGAAGTATATTCAAGTTATTCCTGGCATTTTCACAACGACTCGTAACAACGCTCACTGATACCGGCATCTTGTAAAGTAATTCTTTTTTTACCTTTCTAACGTTTGTATATGTTCACTTGAACTTTATAAAAATTTATATTAATCTTACTTCGGGCAAATTCGGAGGAAATTGGCATGAAATTAGGTATGGGTAATAATGTCCACCTCGTCCCCATTTGTAGTTCCACATCATTCGGATTTCTGAAATCTTTTTACCTATTACATTAGTTTCAAAATATCTTTGTTTGGATATGTCTTAGAGAAAAACATGCGCATTGGCATTATGTATGATTAGAAAATTACAATGCCAAACTGAGGTCTTGGTCTATTCTCAAACCAGAATTGGCAAGTGGTAAGAGATGCATTTTCCAAATTCAGCGAAAGACGATCACTCATCGCCAAAATCCGTACGTAAGACCCCTTTAGAATATCTTCTCGTGCTTCCCCTTCCAGGCCCCGAGCATCCAGATAAGCAGAATATAAATAATATGTTTCATTTGGGGTATCTTGAGTTTGCCAGTGAATGTTACTGAACTGAACTGTGTAGAGATTCGGAAACTTTGCACAATTTGGACTAAAATACTGAGGTCCGTTTTTCTTATTTCCTATGACCATAGACAGATCGGGAATATTTTCTTCATCCAAATCCCACTCTTCATCTACCTCAGATCCACCCCCCATGCGTTCGGAAGAGTTCACTACTTTCACTACTACTGCGACTGCTTCATTCATTGTGTCACTCTCGGAAGTTAATGAATACGTTTGAACAGTTCTGGAGGCTTTCTTTTTTGAAATCGAATTATTCAATAAGAATAGGAACGCAACTGTTGACGCAATGTATACCAAACGCAAAAATGTTCGATTTCTATTTGGAGGAAACATGATGCACAAATGAGATGGTACTAAATTTTTAAGCGAATCAAATATTATCGTCGTGCTTCTGGAAATCCTACTGCATTTTTTTCAAATAGCAGCCTTAAGATTTTGAGCGACTAATTTTCGCGATCTGCTCGGCATGAATAATTATTATTTATTACATACATAGCACGAAACATCAACGAGCGAAAACCACGTCATTGACGGGAGATAAAGGCATATATGCATTTTTATATGAAAATTTGCTTTATATTTTGTACATTGTATCCTACTTGCTTGATGATTTTATCTGTATTCAATCCACCATCCAGTGATTTGTGCTCGTTTCATTATATTATGGAATATGCATCAACTCAGATAAAATAGGTATGCTGTGTGCAAAATTACATGGTGCCTTGCGCTTTCCAGCACAACGATTCATCCGAAACAGAAGGCTCATAGTTCTTTTGTCATAACTCGTATGCCAGACGGCTCAACATTTGAAAATATACATGATAATGAATGTACAAATGAAATGAACATAAAACGGCCTCGAATTATGAATCAGGGACTACTAAAAGATTGACCCAGAAAGAAATCTTATCATGAGAATGTAATATCAAAAGGATTATCAGTCATCAGTATAATTTAGCATTATGCACTTACAGTTCAATTCTATTCATTACACTAATCACCCGATACTCAGGTACTAATCTATCGGTTCGCCCCAAAAATTGATCGAATATATGACGTTAAAACTAGTTAGTCGACCTCTAAAAAGCATAAATATTCGTATTTAAAGCAATCTGAATATGACTGATGCATGATGACGACTCAATTTAATCTTTAGAGATTTTGTTAACTGGGAGAAATAAATGCAACATAAGAATAACACCAGTACTTACACAAACGAAGATTTTATTTCTACGGAGGTATTACGATATATTTACATATACGCAGGACCTTTTTCTGCTACATTTTCATCTTTTTCCCATCTCAATTTTTCACTTTCACTTCAGCTCAAAAGAACAGAAGAAGAAATAGAATGAACGAAAAAACGATAAGTGGTGCATAATAGACTTTTATGTACGTAGGCGAAGTTGACTTTTCCAAGATTTTAGGCGTGAGACTTTCATTTTGATGTCTGTTTCTCGTATTACTCAATTTTTATCACTCTTAGATTAATTATATACGCTAGTTTGATTCAAATCGAATGTTGCAATTACATAGTTTTTATACCATGGCGGCCATTACTTCTTCCATCTGTTGTTTTCGTAGTCCCATTTGGAAGTGAGACCGTCGATTGGATCTACTCGCATATCAATCATTCTCTGCAACTGAGCCTGCTTCTTCTCCATGTTGGTAATGGTGTCAGGCATGGGAGGGTACACTGTCATGAAAAAATAACTATTTAGTTTTTAAAGCCTTTACAAATGAAAATAAGACTTTTTGAATATAATTTTAATTGACCGTACCATATAATTTTTCCCAAATGTACACCCACCAGCTGAGGGCTACGAAACCAAGTACACAGCCAAGGGTACTCAAAAAGAATTTGAAACATTAACATAAAATGATTGTCCAAATCTATCTAATTATTTTTTGTTATATTAGATTTTGATATTCCTCGAAATATTAGGCGTCGATTTAACTTTTAACTTTCAAGCAATTGTAGCGTTACTATCAGTGCAACCGTAAATACAACATTTAGGCCAATGGTTCCGAACGCGATTAATTTTGCACCTTGATATGCCGTTGAACATCAACTTAGGTGTGACGTTACGGACGTGAAAGTGCATTATTGAACGTTTTAAATATTTAAATAAAGTTCATTTCATCATACCTGGCTTTCCGGCGTAGGCTCCCTCCAGCGAATGGCAGGGAAAGGGCAGGTCAGCCGGTCCACATAGCTGTAACGGCCGTTTATACCCCATCCAACCACTTCACGATTTCCAATCTTAGCCCTGTCAGGGTTGGGATGGGCATGAGCATGCGCTTGCCTGGACGCTTGCTGCAGCAACGGTGGATTCACCCTCTTTGGGATAACCCGTAGTAAAGCCATACCTAAAAAATATTAATAGAAACAGTAAATCGTTAGCCTTACGTCTTACACGAAATAAAATTTAAAAAACCACTCGAGCAAGTAAACAGTGATTGAAGTATGTCTGGTCTGTATTCCAATTTTGTATGGAATAGTTTGGGAAATTGAACAAGGAAACGGCTACAAATAAATTTTAATGGCCCAGTAAAGTAAACAGCTGAGCTGCCTACTTCTCTCTAGTAAAATTAGAACAATCCTCCCTAAATTTTTCTCAGTTGTATTGATTATATTGGCCCACTATTTCGGCGCTGTTTGATTTATTTATTTACGATTAAACTAATTTTTCTCACCTGTGAAATAATCTGTTCTCAGGTCCCAACTAAAATTTTACTAGTTTTCCAAATCAAAAACAATGGAGCCGAAATCACGTCTGGCCTGGCACACGGGACCTATCCTATCCCTATGCAATCGTATTCTCTCTGAACAAATTCACTTCCACTCCAAATCAGCAAAAAGGTGAAAAGGAAAACCTCGTTTGTTAGCGTGTGACCAGTACCATAAAAGTAAAGCATGGAAGGGTATGGGATGATATCCTACAAATACAAACGGAACATAATGATGAAGAGACATATTATGCATGTATAAAAGAAGATCGAAGAGGAACGCGAACTGAGACGAGACAGCTAAGCATGCATGCATGGGGGCATGGGACTCATTTAGCTACTACCGGCATAAGCTGCGAAGTAAGATGAAACAAATGAGGGCGTCTATCGGATTTGTGACAAATGACGAAGCTGGGCAGGCTTTAGATAGGTGGCAGCTGGAAAACGTTCATTCGCCGCAACGCGTCACCGATGAGGGTTGATAATTGATTAGAATTAATTGTAGTTTAGTTGAATTACATTAATTCATGATATTTAATATACTCAAAGTGTACTGTATGCACAAGGGAAATATCTTAAAAATTATTGAAATGAAACGAGCTATTAAAGAGGATCTTAAATAAAGAAATCTTGAGAAAACAAAGTCAAAGATAACCGAGGTCTATTTTACGCTTGAGGCTAGAATCTATCTATCCGCAATGGAAAATTAAAATTCTGTTAGTTCAGCTTGTTTTTGCTTGTTGCTAGTAACTGTAAAATAAAATAATAATAAAAAAAGGAAGTAGACAAGTCCACGGGTTGGTCGGTGAAAAAAAATACTTATGGTTCTCGATTGAGAGAATGGAGCGACATATCCATCTCGGGT
>JAHZNI010002443.1:0-22683 GCA_027744415.1 Seira ritae | reverse complement strand
AAAAACCTGGAATGAAACGAATCCGTACGACATCCAAATCCAACTTCCAACAATGGCTAATTGGTTTTGTTAGTAATACTCCTCCTCCTGCAAAAAAAGCATCAAGTTTCACCAGAGAAAGACCAACGAGAGCAGGAGAAACATTAGCCATGTGTCACTGCGTTACAAATGCAAAGCTTTGCTTTTTCCTTTAAATTGAAGAGAAACGACGACGACTACAACTACATGACAATATATAATTTCTAAATATCCAGAACACGCTTGTTCGAAATGGTAAGGTCTATTAATATAAGGCTGCCGACTTTCGCTTAGGGTTGGTTGTTAGTATGCTTCGTCGCTTGATATAATGGCATCTCATTTTTCCTGTCCCAGTTTAAAAAAGACCATCATCGTATTTTCCATTTCAATCCAGAGAAATGAGGAAAAGCAAGACGAAAGCAGAGGAGAGAAAACGAGTTTTGCTACTTTAGTATAGGTAGCGGATCAATATGCATTTCATTATTTTAAAATTTGTATGCATCATTTTCACTAAACTTAGCATAGCAGTAGGAGAAAAAAGGAAAAGCTTAATGATGTTTGCGAGGAAATGTATAGCGAACAAACAGAAAAATCGTAAATATTGGAGAAGGATTGTAAACTGTGATGTAATAGGAACCTTGTTTACATTCATTTCATGCCTTGTAACAGTCCTCGGTTTATTTACACAACAGCAAACACAGCTTGTTAGCTTTCTCCATCTACGAAAATTGTCATAGATTTGAGAAAATCCAAAACGAAAATGTAATTTTGGGAAAACAGTCCACTCGTGCGTGATTGTGGGTGTACATTTAGATTCGGGGCAACCTGAAACATTTTCCAATCTTCTACAAAAATGAACAAACGCCCAGCCACGGATAACCCGGATCCCAACTCGTCTCAAAACGCTGGAGACCCCTTGGACGATCTCGATTATGATCCTAAAGATGCCCTCCTAAAGACCAGGAGCTCGTTTGATGATCTGATCATTTATAATGATCAGGGTCAGCCTACAATTGACATCAACAAGTTGGTCTACAAGCCAAAACATGTGTAAGCTGAAAACAAACTAGGAAAGTAATTGTGAGCAGTTCCTGCATTCCTCTTTTCCTATATTCGCTTCGGATGTAACTTTTATGTATCCGTTTCCTATTTCAAGCATGGTCTTTCGTCTTTCCTTCATTCATAAAATGCAATTTGCTTTTTTCCTCTGATTCTACTGAGTTAATTTTGTTTATTGCAGCAAGAAAGAAAGGCAGCAAGAGAGGCTACGCTGGTATCTTCCGGACTATATTTTCTGTACCTTCAACTTTCTCTCGTTGGTAAATTTGACATACACAGAAAAAGGCAAATTACTTTTTCCTAAACAAGAATTTATTGAGCAACGTCCTGTGATTGTGACTTTCACTTCCTCCCGTGCATTACAGACATACGCTACATACTATTTTCTAAATGGCTTGACAATCCTTAGCTGGCGAAATAGGTAAATGTTTTTCTACTCTGCATTTTATTAAGTTGGTATATGTAAAATAATAATTAGATTAAGGATGTTTGTTTAATATTGAGTCCCATCCGCCTTCCAGTATGCAATCTTTCGTCGTTGGAAATTGCAGCGAGCCGGCCGCCAAGAACGTTTGCGACACCATACAAGCACAGTATGGAAAGCACGGCGATAAATTCAACCCGTATACGATTATTCGTTTTTATGGAGCAAACGATGTAAGCCTCCATGGTCTCGGCTTACTGATTTGTGGGGTAGGGAATTTACTTAATGTTATCATTGCCATCCATGCATGTCTGAATGGAAGTCGGCCTTTGCTAATTTCGGTAATAAACCTTTAAAGACCTTCAACGTCTCATCAGTTTCAAAATCAAATTTAAACATATGTACCTCTTATTCGTTTCCAGCATTTGACTATCGATGTGATCCTCTTCATCTTCGAGGTCTGCCTTGTGACAGTGTTGAAAATGACGGGGCGTTGTGATCCAAGAGATCGAGAAATAATCAAAGTATTCCTTGAGCGTTATCTGGCTCACTACGCTAAGTTAATTCCTGACCCGGAGAATGAAGAAGATGATGAAAAAGAGGAGCAAAACGTTTATCTGATTAATATGGTGAAGACTGATATGATGGAATTTGATCTGCTTCAGATCTCCGTAAGCTCTAAAAAACAATCTAAGTAATACTGTTAATTGAGACTCACCATAGTCAGTCTTGTTCCATACATTCAACTCCAGCATTTTATTTTGAAGCTGACTTGTTGCGGCGTAGGGAACTGGACTGACTTCTTGCCCAGAAGCACTTGGGATGACAGTGATAATTTGAGTAAATCGGCGAATGTAAAACGCTACAATCTGGATAAGACGGATATGATCATTCCGTCTACTTGCTGTAGACAATGGTGGGTGAGAAATATTTATTGCGCGCATGAAGCTCATCTGTGGGCCTACCCGACCGTTTCCGATTATGAAGCTCATCAGTTTCGACAGCGAATTAGTCAATGGGTACATGATCGCATCACTTGAAGATAAGGAAACGCTAAATAACCCACTACAATTTTAATTCATTTTTAGGGCTGTCTTCCGAAACTAGTTGGTCTCTGCAAGAACATGGTCATAATGGCTGGGACGGGAGGAATGATTGCATGGGGCATTCACTTCTTCTTATCAATCGCCAGGCATATCTCAGCAGTCTTCCAAATTCAAACGATCGACACGCTTGTTTTAGAACGGAAGCGGATTTTTAGGCACAAGGAAAAGGATTTCGGAGATCAAATGGTGGATGAAGAAGAGGATGATGAAAACGTGTACCCAAGTGTCTCAACCTTATTCAATGGCTTATCACAACCTGACGTCAACGGCTCACGTCCAAAAATACCTCATCCACCAACAGAGAAAGATATTGCCGTAATGAAATCCAGAAGGAATTTTAATAGGATGAATAATGCGATGAAAAGCACGTTCATGGAAGATTGGATTGCAACAGGTCGGGCTTTTGTTGAGACTTCTGCTGGTACAAAACCAAAGGCGAGCAAGAGTAGGATGAATGTAGCACAAGCGATTTCGTCTTCTGAAGGTTCAGCCGAAAAGCTACTACGAGACCGAAAGAAACAAAAGCCGAAAGAAAGTGCTGCAAACCAGAGATGGAAGAAATGACATGTACTCGAGCTAATTTTATTCATTCATCTATTGCTTTCACGCCTAAACTTATTATAATAAGTAATACTGAAAATATAAATGATAAAATAAATCTCACTAGAAAAATAATAATCTTCATTTCCTGCTCTTCTTCTTAAATATTTCAATTGCCTTTTGTTTATTTTTTAACTTGTCAGTTTCCGCTTGAACTCGTTGAGGAATTACCTCAGGTTTAAAAGTTAACTTAACGGCTGGGGTTTTCATCGGCTTGTTGCCAGCCCCGAGAGTTGCTGCTGATGAGGAAGAGGAACTGGCTGTAGCAGATTGAGTTTCCTTCTTTCTTCCTTTAGCTCGTTTCCTTGCTTGCGAGCCACGGTTAGCTACCTGCTCTTCCTGGACTACTTTCTTTCCACTTTCTCCATCTGAATCAGATTCTGAGCTCAGGTTCAGCTCTCCGCTACTCCGTTTAAGTCTTTTCATAGCGTTCTCCAGTCTCTTGCTTGCCTTCTTTCTCTTGCCATATTCCAAAGTGGGCATTTTGCCGATCGCAATATATGAGTCTAGAGTTAACTGGCGTGACTGTTCCCTCTCGCACCGGAGGTTCTTTAGGACAGGAAGTAGAAAGGAGTCACATTTGGACTGCTCCCAGCCGAACTTTTGTTTCACGTAGCCTCTAATCGCATCCAAGTCCGGGTTTCTGAGAAGCCAAGCGAGCAATACAAGAAATTTAATTTTCAGACTGGTCTAGCCAAGCAAATAATAAAATGGTACAGATGCTGAACTCGCTCAAAATCACAATCAGTTCAGCCGTAATAAACTACAGAGGAAAAAAGTAATATGAAACGTGAAATCCAAGCATGTAACACATACCCCCATTTAAAAGGCTCCGTGGATGTATCAATGGACGGGTTCATGAATGCCTCATATACGGCCCTATTGGGGAACCCTGGAGAAACATCAAATTAACCATTTATTGTCTAGGGGGATTATCAAAGCTTGCAAATACATCAAATGTGAGCGTGAGTGGGTTAAACTTTGAATTAGAGAAAAATTCTGTAAGCCGTATACCTGAACGGATTTTCAGTTTCCTCAGTTTTTCTTTCACTTTTGAGCCAGCAAATACATCTTGCCTTTTCCCTTGGATCTGTTCCCACCATTCATAGAATTTTATGAGGATTTCGAAGCTGTCTATTCCGGGGGATGAGAACTCTGACATTATTTCCAAGGCCAGGACCGGTCCAACGCCTTGGATCCCTTCTGTATAGTCACAGCCAACCAGCATCGCCAACACAATGAGTTTCTCCCGGCTTAAATCTGAAGGCAGGTGTAGATTCATCTTTTTTTATCTACTGTCCATCATAATCAGCTTCGCGATGAATCAGGAATGCATATTGTTTAGCTTACTCAGAACACGTTGAATATCGGCGGCTTGGTAGAACTCTACATGGTTTTGACCCTGGGAGAAAAAGTTTTTGTAGACCCTCTGCCCACCAAAAAGCCATACATCACTGTCGTCCGTGATAGAGCCCTCTGTCAGGCAAGCTTTATCCAGAAAAGCACATTGTGACTCTGCTTCAGTAGGACTTATCACATATGGAATCCCGAACAAAGAGATGAGCTCCTGTGAAGTGAAAGCACGCGAAAAGTTTTCTTTTTACCTCAAGCCTTTTCTCCTTGATTAAAATATTCCACAGATTTTACCTGTGTTTCCATTTGCATCTGATCGGAAATGGATGTTGCCACACGTTCTTGGAGTCCTTTTTCCGATTGAAGTTTATCCAGTTTGGAATTCAATTGTTCCTGACAAAAATAGTAACTTCATTCAGTCTTTTTTCCTTATTCCCTTCTTTCAATTTTTCTAGGATGATCAATGCATGAATTACAGACCTGAGCTTGCATATATTCCGCTGTTATCATTCGCTTAGGCGCTTCATCCTTATCTTTGCCCATCTTATCATCTTGTTTCTCGGCCTTTTCAGGATCAGTAGAGCGCAAAGCATTTGAAGTAGAAACATTTTGTGATGATGAATTACCAGAAGTTGCAGTTGTCGGTCTGCTCTTTTCCAGCTGTTCTTTGTTCTCAGTCAAAGCAGTAGAGACTGACTCAGCCAGCACCATTTCCATCAAGTCATCCTCAATTTCGTCATCAGAATCCCAATTGATGTCACCATCAACATCAACCCCTGCAGAATCTTGAGATTGTAATTCTCCTTCATGCTTGGATGATTGCGAGGAGGAAAGAATTATGTCCTCCTTTTCATCTTGGTCATCCATCCGAGATCCGCACTGGATTGAATGCTTTTCTGTTTCATAATTCTCATTAATATTTTCCTTTGTACTAGAAAAGATGTCCGCGAATATATCATCTTCTTGAGTGACTGGAGTCTTTTCTAGAGAGCTTAGGTCAATTGTGACAACGGTCTCATGTTGCCCCAATTTTCCATTATTTTCAAGATTGTTCGAAAATGGTAACTCTGAAGGGGCTACATCATCAACTTCTTCAAAATCATCATCATCATTACTTTCACTTTCGGATTGTTCAACTTTTCCAGATTTCAATTCTTGAGTGTTTGATGGCGTTGTTGTACTAGTCGCATCTGATGATGGGGCATTAGGAATGTGAAACCCAATAGTGTCTAGAAACTTTGCGCAATGGCTCATCTGTGAAGAGGTTATATTTTCTAATGGAGTTGAAGTACTCTTCTTGGAGCTTTCAGGTACAGTTTCGGTAAAAGTTTGCAGAGTTTCTGAAGTGCTTTCACTGCTTGAACCTTCCTTCTTCCTTTCTTCCGCCTCCATCAGAGAAAGTTGGATTGCCAACTGTAAATCTTTTTCTTCCTCGTCATTGCCTCTTCTTTCGAATTTGTTGCTCTCTTCAATTTTAATGAATTCTGTTTCTTTTACTTCGAAAGATTCTCCCTTTTTGCTCTTCTCTACAGTTTCATCATCATCGTCGGAACTATCTTCAATGAAATCATCGATTGTAATAATTTCAGGTACGGCAGATGAAGATGATGACGGTCCTGGTTTTTCATCAGTTTTCTCAGCCGTGGATTTTTCTTTCTTCTTTGGTTCTTGCGATTTAATTAAAACGAAGCCATCCTCCTTTGATCCCAGCACCTGAGTCTCCTTTTTCTCGAAATTGTAATCCATCTTTAATAGGTCGTCCAGATTCTGGACATGAATATGCCTTTGCCCCATTTCTTGCTGCACAGATTGAATCTTTTTCTGTAGTGTTCTGCGCTTGCAGAGACGGTCCATTTGAAACCTACTGAAGCTTTGGAGGTCCTTAGGCATTTGATCAAATTTTCCCCATGAGTTCATCTTACGAGATTCTTGCATTTCAAACAAAATTTCATGCTGCGTTTCTAAAGGAAGCGAATCAAATTCAGGCTCTTGAATCACAGAGAAATTCTCGGAATAATCAACTCCGTAGCGGTATTTCTGGGGATCATCATCATCAGAGTCTGAGGTAGTTTGGCTTTTGAGCTTTGGGTCGACTTCATCCACATCATCCTCCAGCTTTGCCACAAGAGCAGCTCGGAAAGCTTCTAAATCTTCGTCAACTTCATCATCGTCTACGAAACCTGCTGGCCTTGCCTTTTTGGGAGATACCGAGGGCGACCTCTTACTACCGCCATTGGATAGCTGTGCTATCTTCGCCTGCATTCGAAGAGAGGGAGGCAATGCTACTTTCGCTTGGCGTTGCAGCTGCTGTTGGAGAAATGCATTGAGGATCTTTTGTCGCGAGAGCTCCGCTTTATCAAGAGATTCCAGTTTGCGCTGGCGACGCGCAGCAAGCGTCTGGCGCTTTAGTATGGGGACACCGCCATCAAAGACGAACACTGGTTTTATGCCGTAGTTTAATAGTTTACAAACTCGGTGAAAGACGCCAAGTAAATGAGCATTGGGAAGGGGATTCCCGTCTTTGTCTCGGAACCCCTTTACTAGTTGATGAAGCCATATGGACACGTCTAAAAGATAATTATGCCAAAATAAGCGCGAAACAATTTACGAATATCGATTTATATCGACATTATGTAATTATTTACTCTTCCACGCGATTTTACATGCCACTTTTACAAATTTTACAAACCTAATAATTATAGTATGATTACTTGATTACCAACTGCAAACTAGACTTCAGACTGAACGAAAGTCTAGCGAATACAAGAAAACTTTCTACACGCTAAGGAGGTAAAATTGCCCTGAAATACGGCAACAGGTAAATTATCAACTCATCCCCCGTTCGATATCTCCCGTTTGCATTCATAGATAATGGTGTGGGTGAACCATTATTATTGCCTTGCGCGGGGGGAGTTGCCGCTGCCATTTTAACTAAAAATACTTTTGTCTTGTCACGTACAAATAGAGTTTTTTAAAAATTAACTTTGGAACACTAAACTAAAAATCATCTAGTCTAATTGTAATAAGTTCTTCGAATTTCACGTAATTAGAGGGATAAGATTGTCTTTTTTGACATTAATTGACACAACGTGACGACCAGGAACCATAGCCAATCCTAAAACGCGGGGTTCTCCAGTCATAGAATCATTTGAGTATTCAGTTGCAGAGCCGATAATTATATTTGCGTCTCTATCAACGCACAAAAAGTTTCCGGTGAGGGTGCGACCATCAGTTAGAATTATTTTCATCCACTTGTTTAGGAGAGATTGAAGAAGTTCCTTTCCTTGCAAGCCCGAAGCTGAAGCTTCCCCCATATCACTGCCACTCTCTAAGTTTGAACTTCTTTCAGTTTCTCTGTCTTTATCTTCAAGCAATGGGCTCATCTGAAAAAAGGAACATTTGAAAGGGACCAAATAAGTTTAATTTCAAATCAGTTAAGCATGAAATATCACAAGGACAAAGATGACTTGAAAATTCTCCTAAACAAGTGAATGATACCACTAATCAACGAAATCAGAACGAAATAGCTTTTATACAGTCTGGGAACGGAACAGAACAATTTTTTCTAACTGGCAATACTATATATTAAATAATATGTAAGCCTTGAACTAAACTAACATCAAAATCTAAGTCTATGACTTTTCTATTTCCAAAACAATATACATAACAAGTAACTGAATTTAAAAGACAGTTGAACTTACCAACAGCTAATACTTTTCCTCTCAATTGGTGTATGTTAACAGGTCGTCCAGTGGGTTCGACAACTTGCCATAAACCGTGAATTCCCATACTTTTCTAAAGGTGACGCCTTCAAGAATCAATACTCCCCGTATCTCGCCAACTTAGTAGCCTATCATTTCAATCAAATCATCAATGATTACGATTTAACCTGAAATATTATTACGAAACAAATTCCCATTACAAATTTAGAATTCACTTTAAAACTATTTAAAACATCATAATATTTCACGAGAAAGCAATTTAGATTTTTCAAGACAAGATAATTAATTAAATTAAGTACCTTACATTTCACATACTCACATAATACGGATATCGATTTTTATCCAAATTACAAGCAAATTGATCACATCAACAAACTAGGTTTCGTTAATAATGTTCCTAACTTTACACAGGCGGCAAGCAGAGACGGATTCACAAATAAAATATTTAAACAGCTTTCATCAATATCAATAGACTGAAAAAAATGAAAATCGGAAAACAATGTATGGAATAATGTAAAAATTAATTTTAATTAAATACTTCGCGATCTTTAGTTCTGTTTTGTTTTCCTTCTTTTGTACAGAAACTAGAAATGAAATCCTGAAGAACAGAATCAATGAATCAACACTATACGCGGACTTCAAGCTTTTGTATTTACTATAGCTAGAGAATAGACTGAGACTGAGCGAACGTTTAGTCCAGAGCACAGGGAAATGCGAGGAGAGAACGAGAGATCTTTCTCTCTTTGCGTTGCATTTCGTCAAAAAAGCTTACAACACTAAACATGGTTGCATGTTGCTGCTACATGCTCTCACGATGATGATGACATGCCCGCGAACAAGATCATACGATCTTTAGGTAATTGAGTGTATTGTTATTGTTTGCTTTATCTATTAAGTAAGTTTTGAACATTAAATCAATAGTTTTTTAGGCTGATGATGAGTGGAGTGACATTACTGTCTTTAAATCGACATTTTTAGATTAATTAAATAATCAATACATCAGAACAAAGCAACGAAATGGTTTCACTACTCAGCCGATTCAGAGGATGCATGCTAGGTGCTTTAATTGGAGACTGTCTTGGTGTGTTCAGTTTAAAAAACATTCGCCAAAATGACAGTATGACTTAAAAATGAAATACTAAGTAATTCTTATATCTTATTCACGACATGTCATTAGGTCAGCCATTTGAAACCGAGCGTTTCATTGGAAGAACTCATCTAAAGATCCACTTTGCTCAGCTCCTAGATCCCGACATAAAGAGTAGGTCAGCTAAATTTTTTAATATTCTGGCACGAGCACTTTCACTGCATGAACAATGAATGGTTCACATGTTATTTACCAGTTCTACGTATTAATACTTACATTAATAATATAAGTATTTATTTATTAATGTCTACTCATTTTCATTTTGCAGTTCCATATCGTCCTTACACGGACGATACAGCGATGACGAAGTCAGTAGTTCTGTCACTTGTTAAATCTAGAGGATACGATGCTAAAGACATGGCCACGAGGTAAGGATGACCACATTGTCCTACGTATTATATTAACTTTTGGCTTTTCCTGAAGTTTTTTTAATGAATTTGAATTCAATTTTTAGGTTCACAACAGAATATTTTAAAGAGCCTAACAGGGGATATGGTTCTGCAGTTCATGACGTGTTCATGGGTTTACGACAGTCGAATTGTGAAGATCCTTATCGACCAGCTCAGGTAAGGCAATGTCTATGAAACAAATAAAGGACAAAAGTGATTTAAACTTTCTTTTTAACTTCTCGTAGCGCCAATTTGGAGGAAGGGGCTCTTGGGGGAATGGTGCCGCCATGCGTGTTCATCCTGTCGCCTTAATGTACTGTAACGACGAGGCCAAAGCTATTGAAGTCGCAGAATTGCAGTCAAGAATCACGCATTCTCATCGACTCGGCTACCAAGGTGCAATCTTGCAGACATTAGCCGTCAGACTAGCATTACGCAGTGATGCAGGTGCCTTGAATTCTCACACTTTCCTGGATGAACTTATTTCCAAGATGAAAATTATTGAGGATAAAGCGAGGGAAAATGCTACTTTAATGGATATTACCGAGGATCAATTGCCTCCAGGAGAAGATCCCGACTCACCTCGAAATACAACATCGTATGCAAAACGTCTCGGAACTGTGAAAAAATTTCTTGATCAACCGCAACCACCTCCCCTGGAAGAGATTCACGACCTATTGGGAGTTGAGGTCGAAGCCCTGAAGTCCGTCCCAGTCGCAATATATTCTTTCTTAGCTAGTCAAAAACCTCTTCAGGACATCGAGGTACTTGAAAGTTGAATTCGCTTTAAGTTTGAGGAAACATGAAGTGATTTTAACTTTGTATATAAAAATGCTAAATATTTTCAGTGTGACATCCAATTGCAGAGATGTATTCAGTTTGCAATCAGTCTTGGGGGTGATACTGATACAATCGCTAGCATGGCTGGGGCCTTGGCGGGTGCGCAACTAGGTGACGCAGCTATTCCTCCACAGCTTCTTCAACGTGTTGAGGCACCGACTGTCGTCACTTCATGGGCCGATGAATTGTTTCAAATGACTAACTCAGCATCTGGCACAGTTGCTGTTTAGTTTAGCTGTAGAATGAAATGTTACTGTAGACTGAATGAAACACGTAGTTTGTATTTCTTTTATGCTGTTTCACTACAATGCAATCAATGCAAAAAGTCAACATGAATTATTGATTTATGACAGAGCCATAAACATATAAAATATTAAATATTATATAACAATAAATCTATTAAATGCAAATGCGCAGTATTCATGCATTTGAACAAAGAAAAGCATCAATAAAGTTCATTTTTACTTATGGTTATGAATGACATGACTCATACATTAGGTTGCATGTCTTAAATGATTTTATTTCTGTAGAATAAGTGACATTGCAAACGTTTTTCTCTCAACACTTTTCCTTCCGCCATCCCACCACTCTTTCCGATCGATTCCGAAAGTTTCTTTTACTTTTTGTCGTTTCCAAAATCTCAGCTGGAACTCGAAAGCCACATGTCCTATCTCACGTTCCACGATACGATGTTTCCAACACTTCCTTTGACCACCAAAGAATTGTAGTCGTAAAAAGCATTATGAACTGGATGAACTGACATGTCCTAATCTTCACACAAATATTCTTTGTGCAAGTGTTAAGCATCTATGGTGTTAATGTGAGGTTGCTACCGAAATTAGCATCATGTTGAGGAAGTGAGATTCGCCACGTCGTAGCAAGATTCATTTACATGAGTCATGTCGTGAAATAAAAATCTCTGATTTTGGCCGCGTTTGGCCTAAAGTCTACAAGCTAAAGTAGTAATCGTAGGTTATCTATCGCAAAAAAGTACAAAATTCTCTGTGGTCTTCTGCTGTCTTGAGTTCACTGTCAGTGCATCGCTGCTGGGAAAGCAGAATATTATGTTTTATTCGCCCCATCAGTATCACTCGCATGAAACAAAGATGCGAACATAGTAATTTTGCTGACAAATGACAAGCTCGGGTTTATCTGTGACGTTGGCGTTACTGATAAGATAATGCTCCTTCTTCAGTGAGTAAATACATGATTTATTCTGAAGTAAACATGAAGGCATACCGTACTACTGCCGTTCCATTTCTGAGAGAATTAAATATTTTTTGTTCCAGTCTAAGTCTGAATCAAACTAGCCCGACACGTTAATTACGGTCAGAAAACGAGTTTTCGAATGGGAAAATCTAATACTGCATCTCGGTAAGCTATACAAATCAGTAAATCAGTATAAACGATTTCTGATTCAGAATCCAATCTTTTTCCTATGCGCAATTTTTCAGGGACCACGAACAGGATGTGCTCCACGACCTGTTCCCCGACAAACGGGAACATCCTGTGGAGAAGGCGAACTGGCTCTCCTTTGCGACCTTCTATTGGATGGGGAGATTGATGAACTTGGCATATAGACAAGGTTTAACTGACGCTGATGTACCTGAAATATCCAACAGGGAAAGTTGCAAAAGGAATACTGAGGTGCTGGAGCGATTATGGGCTCGTGAAATTGATAAACGAAGATCTACGCGACCGAGCTTTTCAAAAGTTGCTTGGCAGTTCAGTCGTGGAAGGATTTTCTTCACTTCGATTGTCTACATCTTAAGTCTCATTCTTGGCTTCATCACGCCAGTAATTTCCAAAATCCTGAAATGCAGAAAGGGAAAGTGGGAAAGCTGAACTTTATAGTACTTATTTGATTTTTTTTCTTTTCAGACAATTCTTATGAAAAAGATCTTATTATTTGCGAGAGACTCAAATGCGAATAGATATGATGGACTGAAATGGGTATCTCTTTTAATCCTTTGCGAGATAGGAAGAGTCTTCTTTTTCACATTGACTTGGGCATTGAGCTACAGGTAAAGCTGAGAAACTCTTGGAATTCTATTCATATTAGGAAAACCCGTTTTCCTAATTCAACAGATTCTAGATAATTTTCGGGGAAAAAATCTTAGCAATTTTTCTTCCGAACAGAACTGCGATTAGATTAAAAACGGCCAGTATGGGTCTTCTGTATCGGAAGTTGTTAAGAGTTGGAAACATCACTGACCAAGTATCAGCCAAGCTCTTGAATGTGATATCTGGAGACTGTGGTCGCCTCTATGAAGTCATTGTCTCCGGGCAAGTATCGATTGGAGGACCAATTGTTCTTCTTATGAGCTCTGTATACATTTGGTATGAACTTGGATGGATGCCCATGCTAGGTCTTCTCACTTTCGTTTTGGCTTACCCTTTGCAGGTGCATAAATACTTATTAAGGAGAACATGATGCATATTATAGCTTTAAGAGAAAGTAAGTTTGTTTGATTAAGATTTTGTGTGTAGTATTTTCTAGCAAAGGGAACTGGCTCAATGAAGAGAAAGGCTGCCCAAATTAAGGATGAACGCATATCACTTGTTTCTCAGTCCATCCAACATTTTAAATTCTTGAAAATGTTTGGCTGGGAAAAGTATCTCTTTGATGTTATATCAGGTCTTAAATCAAACACGGCTTGTGTCATTTTACATGTAATTTTTGCCTCATCTAAGTAATAAAATGCTTTTTGATCTCGCCAAATTAAGACGTTCGAGAGAAAGAAAAAAATTACCTGGTGAAAGGACAACTGTTCCAGAGTTTCAGTGTCGTCCTTGGTCCCACGCTACCTCATATTGCTGCGATACTTACTTTTCTAATTTACATTTGTTCAGGAAACCTTCTTCTACCCGATCAGGTAAAGTTTCTGACTCTTTCATTTTGCCTTCGTCTTCCTTCATTCTTCTTTACTCACTGCATCGGGTCTATCTTTTGCTTCTTGCTTTCTCTGAAGGCATTCTGCATCATAACTGTTTACATTTCAAGAATCCGGCCTACGTTAATGCGCATTAGGGCTGGGTTCCGTGCTTGGTTTGATGCTAAAGTTGCCGTTTCCCGAATACAGGTGAATGTTGTCTTAAAATGTGAAAAGTAAAAAGCTTACGTGTTGTGCTTGTGAACGCCTTCATCCTTTTGCTTGGGTCTAAATTGCTTGACTTTATGATTTTTTCATGCAATAAGGGATTTGGGATTTTTGGAAGGGGAAAGGGCTTACTTTAAAAATCTCTCAACGTCTCTGCACAATTTTATTACAGGCTTTCGTCCTCTTGTTCATTTTTTCCCTTTTGTTCTACTCAATTCGAATGTTAACACTCCTCTACGATTCCCTGTACGATTTCAAGATCTGCAGTGAAAGGATGAAGGTACATTGAAATTTGCTAATAAGAATAGCATTTTACCAAATATCCGCGATGGTGTCTGGACCGGTTCTAAAAATTAAATATTTCATCATAGCTATTTCACTTGTAGAGCCTCCTTATTCTATCAGAATCCAAGCCTTCTACCGGTAATTCTGATCCTTCTTTGGTTGAGGTCCTCATAACTGAAGACTTGAAAGTTATGCGACAGGGTCCCATTGATCATCGGGGTAGTCAAAAGTCTATAAACAAGAAAAAAAACACGAAGAACATTAACAGCATTGAACGGCTCTTGGGAAATAGCAATAATGATTCTGAAAGCATGGCATTCCAGCTTGGTCCAATTGATTTGAGAGTAAAGAAGGTACAATCTCATACTCAAGAAGCATTTGGGGCATAGTGAGACTACCAAATATTCTTAAGTATATGCGTTATTCCTTTGTTTTATTTAGGGAAGTTTTGTTGGTATATGTGGCTATGTTGGAAGTGGTAAGACATGTTATGTCCATACAAATCGAAAGAAGTAGTTCTTTAGACTTTAATGAATGTAACCCGTAGGAAAAACTACGTTCCTTGAAGCGCTAGTTGCCTCTCTCAAACCAGAAAGCGGAAAGTTGGTTTTATTTGGTAAAACCGCCTATGTTCCCCAGCACCCCTGGCTTTTCAAAGGAACAATTAGGGACAACATAACATTCGGAGAAGAATTTGACTCAATCCGATATTACAACTCGATTGATTCATGCTGCTTGACCAATGACTTTGCTGTTTTGCCTATTGGAGACCTGACAAGAGTGGACAACAATGGCTCTACTTTATCTGGGGGCCAGCGTCAGCGAATATCCTTAGCGAGGGCTTTATACTATGGCCATGCAGACATTTACTTGCTGGATGATCCCCTCTCGGGACTGGACAATCGAGTGGCCAAGAGCGTCTTTGATAATGTGATAATGAACAAGTTCCGAAAACAAAAGAAGACTGTGATTCTCGTGACTCACCAGCTCCAATTTTTGAAGGAATGTGATGAGATTTTGGTATTCGCCGATGGAAAGATTGTGCAACGAGGAGTTCACCAAGACTTGATTGGAGAAACTAGTTCAATATACACTGGCCTGTGGAATACATCTTCTCAGTTTTCAAGCGAAAGCCAGGACCATTTGTTGTAAGAAAATTGAAATAAGTTTAAGTTTTTCTACTTTCTACTAATTTCGTTTTGCACATTTTAGGCCAGATGACTGCGACATTTTAGATCTACAGTTGCAGATAGATGTTTCGGCTGTGGGAAATGCGAAGAAAATGCAGTTAGGTACATACATAGTAGCTTTAAACAAAAACCATGCATTCTGGTGAACTCGAACTCATAAAAACATGTTTTTGGTTTCAACATAGAACTTGAGAAATCGAGAAAAGATGTTGCCTACAAGGTATTCTTGCTGTACATCCGAAGTGCTGGAGGCTGGTTGGCACTTTTTCTGGTTATCCTGACTTTCACCTTGAGTACAGGATCTGTGGCGTTCAGCTCTTGGTGGTTAAAGCACTGGTTTAAGAAAGAACGAGATCCTTTGAAGGCAGTCGCAAATAATGCTACTTTGACATCAGAGACTGAATACATTAGCTCAACATCGTCAGATTTTGTTTTTAATCGTGATGTGTACGAGATTTTAATCGGAATAATATTCTTGACTGGTCTCTTCCGAAGCATTTTCTTTGTTCTGGTACGAAGTATGCTTAAATACTTTTTAAATCCTTGAAAATCGCGGAATGGTAAATACCTTTTCGTATTCGTACAGACGACAATGAGAGCCTCAAAGCATCTGCACCGGGGCATTCTGAGACAATTCTTTTGTAACCGAATGAAAACTTTAGAAAAACTTGGAGTCGGACAAGTGTTCAATTTGTTTTCCAGAGACATTGGCGAAGGTATTGTTCAGAATGGTTTCTTCAAATTGCTATAAATACTTCGTGTCTCTTGTTTGTTTGGATTGATGATATAACCACATGTGTGTGTAGTTGACGGGAGTCTTCCCAACAGCATCGAGAACTTGTTACAAAACATTTTCATTGTCTTCACTGTTCTTGTCTTGGTCTCGGGAATATTCCCAACTTTTCTCATATTTGCTGCGGTTGTTTTCGTCGTGTTTGCTTTCTACAGAAGAATTTACAAGTAATTTGGTCCTATTTTCGAACTTACATACATCGCGTCACTAATTAATTGCTAATTGTATTAATTGATTGTATGGATTTAATGGTATAGTACAGCTATAAGGGATTTGAAACGGATCGAATCCAGTCGTCGCTCTCCTATTTTCACTCGAATTTCAGAGACAGTGAAAGGCTTAGGAACGATCCGTGCGTTCAATAAGGAAAAACTAATGACGGAAGAGTGAGCACCTTAAAATTAGTTTTGATTGTAATTATTTTTATGATAGAGAAACGTTATTGGTTATTTTATTCTCAGGTTTGAAAAGCTGACTGACTCATCAAACTCAGTTTCATACGCTTTCTCTGCTTCCGTTAGATGGCTAGCCATCCGACTTGACACACTCGCAGGTTTGTATTTTGACACCAACGTTAATGTTAAAAGAAGCTTACAAATTGCAATGAAAAATTTGATTAAACAGTTGTCATCACCGGAGTCGTCGCAAGTCTAATTTTCATATTCCACGGAGCAGTATCAGCAGCAGCCGCAGGTCTTGCTTTGTCTTACGCAGCACAACTCTCAGGAATTTTCCAGTTCACTGCAAGACTAGCCTCAGAGACTGAAGCAAAGTTTGTTTCCGTCGAAAGAATGCAAACATTCCTGAGCTATGACCAGATAGAGCATCTAGGCATCCCTGGAGAAAAGTATACAAATCAGAGCTCCTCCGAAGACAGCGACAAAGAGTTGAAGCCTCCAGAGCCCAGTATACACCCCAATTGGCCCACAGTAGGCCATGTAAAGTTTAGCTCAGTCACCCTCAGCTATTCATCGAACGATGCCCCCGTGCTTCGAGAAGTTTCATTTGAAGTACAAGCTGGTCAGAATATCGGTATTATTGGGAGGACAGGTTCCGGAAAAAGCTCAATAGGAAATGCTCTGTTCCGGCTGACTGAGCTGAAGTCGGGGAGTATATTCATTGACGGGGTTGATATATCCACATTATCGCTTCCAAAATTGAGACATGCAATGTGCGTCATACCCCAGGACCCGTCTGTCTTTCAGAGATCAATTAGGTAAGGTTCGGTTTACTGCGGACTGCGGCTCTGACTTTGGTGTCTTTAGTATGCATATTTTGTTTTGCACAAGCTAGGTTCAATCTCGACGCTGGGAAAGTCTTCAAAGATCATGAGCTCTGGACGGTGCTGGAAAAAACTGGTCTTAAGGCTTCTGTAGACAATTTGGACAGCGAAGTTGGTCTAAGCCATGGACAAAAGCAGTTGCTTTGCATAGCCCGTGCTCTATTACGACAATCAAAAGTATGCATATGATTTGCCGTGTTTCATACTTATTTCTATGAATGCTCATGAATTCCTGAAAATTCTCTGCAGATAATTTTTATTGACGAATGCACCTCCAACATGGACATGGAGACGGCAGCAATCGTCGAAAAATTGATTGCGGAAGAGTTTAAGTATTCAACGGTTTTCATTGTTGCACATCGAACATCAGCATTGTCCTCGTGTGATAGCATTTTAATTATGGGAGACGGCGAGGTAATTTACTGTTTTACCAAGTCAATGAATATAGCCTATATTTTTTCTAACAACTTCCATGTTAATATTGAAGGTGAAGGATTTCGGACCTGTTGATGTTCTATCTAAGAAGCCAGAGTTCAAGCAAAGTTTTGAGAAGTTCGAAAGTGTGGCATTGGAATAAACGAGTATCTCTGCAACATCTCTTCGCAGCGCACAAGTCAAAGTCATAAATAAAGTTGCATATTCTGTATGCAAACCTTACGTTTAACAAAAGTATTAAACTGAGTGCAATAAACCCATAAAAACTTTTGATTTTCAAATAATTGGGAAATGCGCATTTTACTCGTCGATAAATCAATGTCATATAAAAAGGTTAAAGTCGACAGTCTTGTACACTTTTCAATTTAATTCCATATTTCTTCACTTCGCTATCATGTCCATGACGGTAACTGCTTTGCCTGGAGAAGATGTTGCTGCTGGTCCTTGGGATGCTGTCGTCGCTGCCGCTGGTACTTCTTGAGTGTCTCCCATCTCTTCATCTCTTATCTTCTTCGCTTCTTGTTCAATCAAAGCATAAGTTGACTCGGCTGGATCTATTCCTTCTCCATTTGGAAATTCTGTCTCCACTTCTACAAACGCTTCGGTGTGCTTCTCGAGGAGTTTAGGACCGGCAAGTGCAATCAAAACAGATCCCGTCGGCGCAGTGACCAAAACAGCGAGAATTGCCACGTTCACAACTAAAAGAGCATGGTATTGCAGATCTTCATTGGGGCTGTCAGCGGCTCTCGTTATGACGAGGGGTGCTAGAGCAGCCTAATCATAATTTGCACTTTCATTAAATAAAGTACTGAAATCATCACGATTTTAGGCATCATGCATCTTACTGACTTGTACAGTCGCCTTTGGGATCCAAGATAATGCCACCAGTAGGCATTCTTTGCAGTTGAAGTTTGTCGCGAACTTCGCTATGAAAAACGCTGTAATTAACCGAAACTATATAAAAATTGAAAGAAATTAAGAGATTAATTTTGCCTTTCATAATAAACTGCTCGGAGGGATGGGAATGCTTATTTGATTTTACCACAAGAGCTATCAAAATCACACCAAATGTCTTTCCTAGCGTAATTCCTCGAAATCCTGGACTTTTCAGATCGATTTCTTTCCCAATCGTACCAAAGAGTAGAGGCACCCACATCATCCATAAAAGTGCCAAAAACTTTTCGATTTTGTGCATGGGTCGCTTCCAGTGAGGTTGGGACCTCCAACCGAAGCCGGCAATGAAGCTAGTGGTTAAGACAGATATTGAACCCGCGCTGCCATAAAATGTTTCCTCGTATGCCATGACTGATACAATGTTAATCAGTAGAATGAGTATGATGCGATGTTCTGCTTTATTTTTGCTCTTCTTTGCAGGGATGAAATGCAGAATAATCCCGAACACCATGCCATGTATAAGTCCAATCACCATACCCATCATACCTCCACAGTATTCTTGCCACTTTGATAGTCCTGTATTTTTCAGATATTACTAGACACATGCAAAAAGTTGGCACTTACGCCGATTTAATTGTTTTACGCATACCAGAGGATGGAACAGCAAATCCTAAGAAAATAGAATATGCCGAAATTGCCAGAACGTCATCTATACTTGATGCAGCAATAAGAAGTGTAGGCACGCCTCTTGCAATTCCATAGCCTTGACGCTTCAGCGATAAGGCTCCTGGTACGACAACGGCGGGGCTCACTGCAGCAAGGGCAAATCTGAGGAATGGAACGAAAACCGAATGAGTAAATCGAGAAAGCGTCATAATAATTTATGATTACTAATTAGTTATATATACCCTCCAACGAAGCACATAGCCAGGGACATGGGCTGTCGTTCATGATAATAATTGAAGAATAAGTAGTTTACAGCTGCGCATACGCACGCTTCAACTACGCAAGGTCCAAACGCAAGCATAGGAACGATTCCCTTCAACTTCTTCAGTTGCTTTGGGCTTAACTCCAATCCTGCCCTTGTGAGAATGATTCCCAGTGCAATAATGCTGAAATTAAAATATGAATGATCATTTTAAAACATTGATCACGTATTAACGAGTTAACGTTTAAGTTACATGAGGGAATCTCTAACCGGATCGGTTTGACCCACGCATTTACACTATGATCTGCCCGATGTTCACAAATATGCACTGCTTCTTGGTTTGGTAAGAAATCATGACATGATCTAGAGTCGAATGCTTTCATTAAGTCGAATACGTTCAGAGCGTCAACGTTTTTATACAAGATTCCCAAAATCAATGGAGCCAAAAGCGGAGGTAAGTTTAAATATCGCTTTATGAAGACCCCAAGAACAAGTCCGGTGGCGAGTATCACACCCAGAGCGAATATTGGACCTTTTACCCATGCTGGATTAAGACTTCTGTATTGAACCATCTTTACTGTTGCATTCTTGCCGTTGGTACCGTTGATAACGACAAGTTTCTCCGAAAAAGCTCGAAATAGGTAAAAGAAGAATCCCCAACAGAGAATAAATATTAATATGATTATTAAAATCCGAGCGAATGTTCCATGCGGCGGACATCTGAAAAAGTTCTTTATCTGCTCCCAGTGTGTCGCATTCGTTCGTAAAGGGGTATCATCCGAACAACTACATCTCTTACACCAGTCAGGATAAAATCTGAGGACAATTTTATGCAATTCATTAAAGTCCATGAATCACGAGCTTTAGCCATGATTTGCAATACATACTTTATTATGCTACTACTCCTGGCACTAAGTTTATTTCCNTAAGTTTATTTCCTTCTTCCTCTTCCTCGTCCGGACCATCTCCGGCCACCATTTCGAGGAGGCCGGGCCCCTGCGACAGGTCTGACATTTTCCGTCTCCTGCCATCGGAGGGAGCCTTTTGCAGAGATACATGTGAGGCATTCTTGCTCTTCAATGTTTCCTTATCAGAACTCATACTCAGGTGGATTCAATCCTGTATTCTCATAACTAGAAGCACGTCTTATGTAGGTGTTTTGATTTCGTCAACAGGATCCCCTTTCTTGTTTAATCCTCTATACTATTCTGCTGGCATAAAATGTGAGATTATCATGTTTTCCTCGAACATGTAATTATCTGTTCGTGCAATTCATATAATTTACCTATTCGACTTCCTCTACGAAGGCCAATATGAAAAAAAGTATCCACAACTGCAAATGGCTACTGGTCTGGTCTAACCGCTACAGATCCAATGGCTCTTACAAAAAAATTGCTGTTGGTTGAGAAGACCGGCAAACTTTCGTGATCGTGACTGGACATCCGTATCAACTATCAACATGCTTTCCCATTATTGTGTACGCGATTTTTACTCGACCAACGTGGCTACTCCAACTACGGCATAACTTTTATAACCTGACCAAGACCAAAACTCATGCATCATCACTGCATCAGCATCATAAATATGCATGTTTCTAGATGAAATAAAAAGTTTCTAGACAAGTCCCATAGCTACTTTGCTTTTGTTGGCATAAATTTCAAAATAATTTATATCATCAGTTTCTAATTCCAACTTATTATGCGATGTGGGCAAAAATATGTAAGAAGAGCTATTTCTATGAAGTAAGAAGTCGACTACCATACACTACTTACTACTTATCATCATTTCCTAATACATAAATATTATGTTATGTTGCCCTCAAAGAATTTTCCATAATAACCCCCCAGTATCTAGATCAAAAAATTTCTTACGGGTAGAGAATATATCGTTGAACAATATCTGAATAAATAAATTGCGCAAATTGCGTTCCAGTGTCCAGGAATAAGTATTTATGTATGTATTTAGCATTACCGAAAAGTAAAACAAGAAAGCCCGGCAGACGTTATAATGATGATGATGATGTGAATAAGTCGCGAAATAATATATTATGCTTTTATATAAAGCCTTGCCTGACAGATTCTTTTTATATCAGAAAAGAAAAAAACTGAAAAGCACCATCTTAGGTGAATGCTATTTCTTTTCTTTTTCCTTTCCTAAAAGCATGATATTGTGCTCTCTCCTCTCTCTTTATGTATTGGCATGCATTTTATTCCATACTTCCAGTAGGTATAGAGGTTGACTGTAAATGTGACTTTAACTCCTATTAACTATATTGTAGCATGTAGTTGTACAGAACCCTCATCTTTTTCACCACGTTCTGACAATAATACTAAAAAGCCCTGTTGAAAGTTTTCCCTTCCATTTCCAACATGACGAGTTCAGTTCGTCTCTCGAAATTTGAGTCAGTCAGTGTTTGAGCGTCCGAAGCGTAACGTGGGTTTATAAGTTTGCCATTTCCCGATTGACTGAGTTCATAAAACTTTTCCAAGGAAAAATGTACGTCATTGACTTCCAGAGTTCATATCGGAACTAAAACCTTTCTTATTTCCTGAACCTGGTGGAACTAGTTATTTGTCATCTTTTGACAATTAGCTTACATTTTCTTTGCGAAATTCTCACCCTCTATCCAAATAGGAGGGCTTTAATGTGGATAGTGAAATAAGTGAAGAAAAAATTTCAGTGTTCCAAGCTCCCTCCTCGTGGTGCATAAACTAACAAGAAATGTTTATGATGGAATAGAAATGGTAAGGAAGATAAGATAAGAATTAATCAGAAAAATGAATTTTTCTTTATGAATAACATTTTTTTGCTTTCACGAGTAATGAAATGATATGGACAGGGAATTGGAAGGCTTTTAGTTAAAATCGAGTGCATTCAACAGGAATCTTTTAGCCTTGTCTGATCTAGCCTGACTAGCTTTTACTCTGATTGATTAGTTTTTTCTTCCGCTCTGTTCTTCATTTACTGAGGCACGGATAAGAGTATACATGTAGGTCGTAGGGTTTCATATTGTTTATACAACGCCTTTTCCTTTACTTTTACACGGAGAGTAAAGTAAGCAATGCCAAGTCAAGTCAGGATAATATAATGGATGGGGAGATTGAGAGAAGTACGAAA
>JAHZNI010002442.1:0-28117 GCA_027744415.1 Seira ritae | reverse complement strand
TTTCGTGTAAATTAGGAATAATGCTGCTAACCACTATAAAGTAAAGCTTTCACTATTTTCCCTCCCTCTTTCGTTCTTCTAGAACCAAAGGTCAGTCTAACCCTCGGGCTGTAGTAGCACATGACATGACGATAAAATATCCATATATATCCATCCATACAGATTAATGAAAACAGGAGGAAGGAATGACGATTATAAAGAGCTCCTTCCATTTTCTCCAAAAAATATAAATGACTGGAGGAGTAGAAGCAATTCAGTGCAGTGAGTGTGAGTGGTTTGTATTTTGTAGTAGCGGAAGTGCCTCAGAAAACCACATTTCTCATTTTTTTCCAAGCCATTTTTGCACCTTTCCATGTGCCCCCATGATTTAATGTTGAAGTCAAGGAAAGCTAAAGCACATGGAAAAAAGAATTACCATCATGGCACTGAGGCAGTGTCAACAAATAAATGTCAATGAGTGAAAAGTTGCAAGGAAAGAGATTTACAATGGGACATGCGACATGCTTGCACCTGTTAGAAATATTATGTAGGTAGTTGATTCCATCTCATACTATACTCAAAACTCATGCGGGTGAAGTCATCCAAGTCATGGTTTCATGTGTAAGAAGCATTAGCAAAACCTTTGGAAAATAATAATAGACACCCTGGAGCAGAAAACACAACACATATCTCTGGATAACGGGAGGAATAACAGAAGTTGATCTATTGTCAAACGTATAATATGTGTATTGTGTACTTATGTATATGACTTTGTTGTCTCCCAAATATCGTTTCTAGACAAAACAATGCTCAAATGAATTGTTCTTAATTCAAAAATTGGTAGTAGTCTTTAAACCGATATTGAAAAAGGAAATTCCTCCTATGGACATTTTGCAAATACAATTGTCTTTTCTAATTGCAAATTGATTGACGCAATTATCTCCTCTTGGCCATAAACCCTTTTAAACGACGATTTCCCGAGATTGTATTCTGCTTGGAAAGGATCAGGCTCTGCTAAAATTGAACTGTAGGCATTTGCTCCGGATGAAACGGAAATTTCCGCAAAACGATAATCATTTTCAAGGTCTCCCCAGAACATTTCCCTGGTATGCTTTGTTAAGAAACGTTTTTCCTTGTCATGAGTCATGTGACACTCTTTACTTCAGATATTTAGACAGTACGACAACATTTTTCCATCCTGTTCTACTACGTGTCCTCGATTCGCATTTCTTCCTTTTCCATTCGCATTCCAAGAGATATACAGAGTCAAGGAAAAGCAGCGACGGAGTTTTCTATTGGAATTAGATGCATTCTTCGCATATTTTTTTCTTGTCCTTTCCTTTTTCATACGCACGGTTTCATTGCAAACGCTGTTTCTGATCTGATCTAATTTTTCAAACACTCCGAATAACAATAAAAAACAAAGTCAAGTTGAACTTGAGCACTCATGGAACATACATCATTCTGTTCGTCGTTCGACAGAGCCTCTTTTCTTCCGCTCTCTCTCTCTCTCTCATCCTGTAAAAGTCTTGCATTGTATGTCATTGTCTTCCTTTCCAAAAGAAAATATAAATGGAACGGCGTCGTCGACGACGACAGGGTGACATGACAAGACAAGTGATGATGACGATGATGAACAGAGAGGATTATTAATCATCGTATCGCATCACAGAAGAAAAAAAATCAATGCACTGCAGACTTTGTAAACAGAGCAGGGAAAAAAGTGCACCAGAGCTGAGTTTTTTTTCATCCAAAAATATTTTGATTTTGATTCTTGCTTTCTTGTTCTTTTCCAGACATTTTTTTGTATGGAACTGAAATGTGACAAAAAAGTCTAAAGGTACAAAAAGACTGCTCATGTGTACTTATTTCTTATTTGGGACGAAATTTTCGTTTCATGAAGCCTCGTTGAGCACGCAATATGACCATAAAACTTTTTGAAAATAAACATTTTCCGTAATTGTGACTGTGACTAGTGCAAAAAAATACGAGTACCTGAGCTGGAGCTAGAGCTATGTAGCTGAGAGCAGAGTTTCCATTTCTCCTAACCTCTTGAAATGCTTTCACTCGTTCACTCACTCCTTCACATTGGCCGTGAGTTTAAAGGTCTCGACTCGGCTCATGAACAAGTACGCTTTGGTATTAAATGGGAAATTACAAAGGAAAAAATAAATAATGCGGAAAAGTGTAAGTGCAAATGGAGTTTTTTTGCCCTGTTTAGGTAAGCCATAGTCAGTCTACTAATTTTTTTTACTTGTTTGTTTGCCAGTGCCAGGCCAGGAAACGTTCGACCAAGAATAGAAATTAAATGCCTTTTATATCACATTACATTACATTACATTACACAGTCAGTGGAAAATTGTGACGCGTGACCTTCACATTCATTTCACTGTTCACTACACGAGCCGAGAACTTTCCTTTCTTTTCAGACCATTATTAGAATGAATGGATGGAATTAGGGTTTCAGGTAAAAAAAAGAAATCAACGGCAATGTTTCATGAAGCATTGAAAGAGAGAGGGTATTCATGCACTTGTTTTAAAATGCATAGAAAAATAGTCCAACCATTTAGCTCTTGGAAAGTAAAACAACACAATTTACAAAACACATTTGACAATTTCTAAGGACCTTCTTGGAGTAGGTATCAAATCACCCCGGCCATACTATTAGTTATTCCGATTCAGAGTGGATCAGCCTTCTCAAATCTTAACTTGTTTACCAAATTTTTGTGTGAAACCATTTTTTCATCTCTTATTGATCTCCCGCCATGCTATAATACCTTTTCCTTGCTTCCAGGTTCCAGATTCCATATGCAAAAATATTTTCCCTTTTCAATAAGAGCTTAACTAGGCAAAGAAAACATCTAACCAAAGCCCCTTTTCAGGAAGCCATAATAGGACAGTTTTTTTTCAAATTGTTTGTCAAAACAACCGTTTTTTTCTTCAAAATTCTACTTTGATCTTAAAGCAATTCAATGTAAACATTAAGACCTTTTCGTAATTTGCTTTCTACATACTTAAATTTCAATTTTCTGCCAGTTAGAATTCCCCTAAGTAACAAATACACATTTTTCAATTCACTTTCTCTCTGCTTATGTATCCATGAGCTTGTTTACGCTTGCTTTCACTCTGCTTATATAATAGTTTTTTTGAAGATAGATGTGATTGGAAGATCTACAAAGTAGTTATAACTGAATCCTTTGACATTTTCAATTTTTTTGTCAAAAAAATAACATATTTTTCTCATTCATGTGATTCCTTCCTTATCTTCTCTTTCTTTGGGAATATCTCTTCATTTTGATTACCTTCCTTCTTTTGAAGTCCCCTTCTTTAATGTTTATTTCCCAAGTTGTAATGTGCTTCTATTCCATACTAACAATCCCGATCCTAGCTACTAAATAGCAATAGCAATAGCAATCACGCATGCTGAGTCATTCGATTCTTAGAAATGAGGAAAGCATGACTCCCGTAACGAAAATTGCGATTCCCACTAGTACAGCGTATATGAATTTGGGTATTTGGGTCCGCATAATATTTAGGGAGTAGTAGTAGGTATGCGTCGCACCTTCTTCCAAACGGAAGCGTGTTCATGGAACTCCAACTCAATAATCACTTCATGCTCAATCCCATGCCTGTAAGTATATGTACATATGAACGTCTTCCTGTTCTGGTGAAAGCTCAGGGTGTGGATTGGAATATTTCCCTGGAATGGGATCTAATCACAGAAATTTTTTTTGACAAACATGCATGCGATTGCAATTCATGTTTCCCTGCTAACACAATTCCCATTAATTTTTTTTAGGGAGATTAGTTCGTTTCTAAAAGTGGTTTGGCACTTCCACCCTCTTCCTCAGCTCAGCTTATTCACAATTCATGGTCATTCATTTTGTATTCGCTCATACGTTCGCGTGTAGTTAAGTTCAAACAAGTCACGAGCCACGCTAGCATTTAACGGACATGCACGCATTTTTTTTCGCTAGTCGCATTTAGGTATGCATTACAGATTCAGGAGAACTTCAAAGCTGAAGCTGGGATCTTTTCTACTTCAAAGGAATCGATTCCGATGAAAATTAATGCATTAACAGTTTCCTTCCTGATCGTGGTCGTCGTCGTCGTCGCTGATACAAGAGACTCAGTACAATGATCCAAATCCAGGATACATCTATGCTTTGCTATATTGAACTCGGTTTCATTATTTTGCACGAAGACGACATTTCACCAGCAGTTCAGCTTGAATCGCCGTCGCCAATCACAATCACGCTTGTTTCACTTGACGTTTGACATTATTCCACAACATCCAACATCCAAGCTACCTAATTCATATCATGCATGACATGACGTGTCGTGCCGTGCAATGGCAATGGCAATGGCAATGTGCAACATATTTTTTCGGTCTTCTGTACACAATACAATATAAACGTAATAAAAAAGTTTATAATGCATAATACTTTACGTCATACCTTCCGCTAATTACTGGCTTTTGCTAAATATGTGTTCCCATAAAATCCAAATTTCGCTGGACCTGGACGTAAGTAAGTATGTATGACTGGCTGTGGCTGGCTTTGGGCTGATTACAGATATAGAAGTGGATAAGTTATTTTGCAACGAGTTTTATGCAAATTAAATAAGATTTAGAGCCCTTTCCACAGTTCCAAAAAAAATTAATATGTGTGGAGTGGAATGGAGTGAGCCTTTTTCTTGCATTCATTTGGAATTGGTAATGACGACATGAGAATGAAAACTCAAGCTTCTTTATTCCAGTCCAGGCCAGGTGAACGTCGAAGAAGTAAAAGTTTTCATTTTCTTACGTCATTCATTTCATGTGCAAGTCTATTATGATGTATTTGGTTGATCATGATCACAAAATTTTGCAAAATAATAAAGCAAAATGGGCGAATCAAAAGCATTATTAAGAGGACGTTATGGGTGTACACGTTCGACTCGAGTTCAAGTGAGTACACATTTTCAATGATAAATTGTCTGGATTCCAGTTCGTTTCACTTATGTTTATTCAACTAGAAAGTATTTTCGCCGAAAGAGCGAGCAGTACAGCAGCAGCGGCCGCGGCGACACTTCCAAAATCGGCTTTTTACTTTGCCTACATAAATCACGTCATTGTTTATAAAAATGATGACATGCAATGAATTCATAAACATGATTTGATAAAATATATTTAACACAACCAAAAAATGCTTTCTCAAGAGGAACAAATAACTTTTTCGTCTTTTATCTCGTGTCCGCACAATATATTGTACATAATATTATGTGGTCCATGGTCTGTGTATCCATATTAATAATTTTTTATGTTATGTATTTCACTTTTTTCAGAGGGAAAAATGGTATTTTACTTTGGCGAGTGGAGTGGAGCGTAAGGATAACTCAATTAAATTCGGCAGCGGTTCGCTGATTGCGATTGTATTGTGTGGTGTTGTTGGGGGCTCGTCTCTTCAAGAAAGAATGGAAATGACAGAATCACGTACACAGACAGAGGAAGAAAAGAAGCAACAGCAAGTACCACCACCAACATTGCTAGAAAGCAACATTCTTGTCTTGATGGAACATTTTCTTCTTCTCATCTTGAGGGGAAATCAAATGGAACAAAAATTATATTTTTGAGGTGGCTGTTGTGCTGTAGCTGGTAGCTTTTTAAAAACAGAATTGCATGAAAATCACGCGATTCTACATCTGGTCCAGTGCATTGAAGATGACCATGCAGATGAAATGATCTAAAATGATATAAAATGTATCACACGTCACGTTAATGGACAGGTTAGTTAGGTCAGCGTGACCGTCCACAGTTACATGAATGAGGAAGATAATTTCGAATTAAATTTTATGCTCAAATTTTCTTGAACGAAAAGAATTTCCTCTTCCGCCAAATTACCCGAATCTTTAATAATTCAAATGAATTTAGGTTAGGTGGTGTTAGCTGATTGCTAGTCTTGCACCTAAGGTACTTCCCTTGTCGGTAAGTTAGTATGTATTAAATAATTTAACCATGAATGTTTACTTTGCTTGACATGTAATTTGATCCATATCTTTTTCATAAGCCGATCCAAACCGAATTCAGCTGCCTCCAAATTCCAAACAAAGGAGTAAATGAAACGCCTCGGACAGAGATTAACACTCCACTCCTTCACTCTTCAAGCTCTTTAGTTAATCTACAAGGGTATATACCTAAATAAACTCTCTCTGCAAAAAAATATTATGGAACCGATGATTTGATAAATTGATATGGATTACGAGTAAAAGTATTTAGGAGTATGTGCTCTGCGTTTTAGCCAAACTATCGGAGTGATTGTATTGTGATGATGATGATGATCATAATAATAATCATGATCATGCCATTGCACTCACTCTTCCTGGCCATGGCCGGGCATGATGATGGGTACAGGAAGAAGCCCAAGCCAAGCTGCAACTGAATACTTAATGTAATATGTGCACATGCACGCTTCCACTTTCATTCATTTAATAATTTTCACTGATTCTGATTCTCATTTTGATTACGAGTTGCGAGTGGAGTGGAGTTTGTTTCCGCCAAAATAAGAGGCTGAAGCTCTTTCACAAAAAATTACGAGGGTGCGTGTCTGTGTGTGTGTGTCTTCTTTGAGATTTATGCAGATGCACTATAATTTGTTTCCTATGATTTTGCCACTTATTATTTTTTTCTTGCGCGAAGGAAGGAGCAGAAATATAATTTCCAGGTCCAGCTTCGAGATTTGAGAGGTAAATATAGATGGATGGATAGATAGAGAGGATTTTAATGCGCGCGGGGGAGGGAGAGAAGACCATGTTTCAGAGCAGCAGACCATGTACCTACCTAACAACTCTACAAACGTTGCATAACAATCATCGCACCTCACCTTTTCTTGTTGTTATGCTGCTGGTAGCACTGCTACTACTTCAGGTTCTGACAAATAAGTAATGTTGGTAAGTAAAGTGATCGAGATAAAAAAAATGTTATGATATATATATTTTTGGGTACATCATCATCATCATCAGCGAAAAATAAATGAAAAAAGGGAGAAGGTAAAGTAAGAGCATGTGGCGTGGCTGGTGCTGGTGGTGTGGTGTGGTGTGGCATGGCATTGCAAGCAAAATGTATGGAATACCTTGATTACCTTGTAATTATAGATAGATAGATCGAAATCAGGGAGGGTTGGATGGACTCTCAAACTCAAAGTTATGAACTGAAAGAGCTCAAATCCTCTCTACCGAAAAGGAGGCTCAAAGCAATTCAGAGAAAATAAAATAATAGGGAAACGACACATAAAAGTTATAATTACGTAATTTAAATGGCCAATGCAATGCAATCCACAATCCGCATCACATTCACATAAATATAATTTTAGGGGGCATTAAATAAGTAGTCCTCTGACTCTGACCCGTGCCATTGCATTGCCATTCATTTTTATTTATTGCCATGCATGAAAAAATGCCCTCCTCGAATTTTTGAAGTCTAGTTCTGAGAGACAAGGGACAAGGAGGCAATGACTTTACCTGTGGCTTTTAGAATTACCTGCCTAGAGATAATTAAAGAGTGTGATAGTGATTGCATAGCTCTGCCATTTTCGTCCTCTATTCTTGATCTGCTAAGATAATAGGGAAAATGTACTTATTTGATTTTTTCAAGTTTATTTCTTTATACTATAATGTATTCCTATTTCCTTTATATTTTTTAACAGATCAAGATCAAATGAAGAGGACGCTGTAGATTCAAGATTACAAGATGAGTGAGGAGATACCACCTGCATGGAAGCAGAAACCAGAGAAATTTTCTGATTTAGGTAAGGATGAAATGAGAAATTTTTTTCTCTTACAATTTTTTTTTCTTCTTTCAATCTGATCCTGATCTGATTTTGGGAAGAAAAGAGGCAATAATGGTAATAACAACAATAAAATGTATCGTTTTTTTGATGTTTTGTTGAGATATTTTTATTGTTGTGTGTGCCACTGCACAGCACATTGACATGGTTGAGCGCATAATATATGTATTTTATTATGCATCATGTAGCAGCAGCATCATCATCATCCCCACAACACCACTACCACTACCAGTAAGTAGTACCAAAATCATGAAAACCCCTTCATCAAAAGAGAAAAAATGGAATAAGAATACGAATGCATACACACATATACATACATACACCTGTGGTGGTGGTGGTGGCTTTGAGGAGTGAACAGAAGAACAACAACTGTTTCCTTCCAACTCATTTTTTCCTGGGAGCAGTTTACCCCTGAAAAAGACTTCACATCCCGCATTCTACGATAAATATTGTATCTGGTAGACAGCGAAAATTGCTACCGATAAAAATATTTTTGGGGGGAGCGTCTGAGAAATTAATTCGTGATCAATGGGAAATTAAACAAGGTATTCTGGTAGTCAGAGTCAGACAGAACGTGTTTCAGAGGAAATCAATCAGGATTCAGCACTCAACTTTGGGATCGTGACTATTCACTGTTCACCACTCTGACATGAAAAAATATTCTGTAGATACATATGATGCATATCAGTCCAAAACATTATGTTCTTCTGGAAATCGAAGAATAGTACTTAATTGAATTTGGAAGCTTTACTTCTACTTAACTTCATCTTTATTGATCATCTGCAGAAACAAAAAAAAGATAGGAAGATGAGTAAGTAAATATGTTCCCTTAAATTTTATTTCCATGCATGAGAGAAACACAAATCACAATACATACAATCAATTCCATTCTTACACAAACATTCTTTTATTTTTGCAATGCCAGGGAGGGAAGGAAAAGTAATTTACATTCATGTGCTCTCTCTAGTCTCTAGCTCTTCTGCTCGACTGACCCCACCGAAGCTGAAGCAATAAAAAATATATAGGGAAGGTAAAGTGAGCACCCATGAAGATTTAAAATTTGTTGGATATGGATCGTGTTTCACAGCTCGGCACCCTGAGCTCAAGAGTACATAGGAACTATCTCGCTGATGAGCTGCAGCAACAGCAGAAGCAGCGTGGAGTGGAGAGGAGTAAAACAATGCAAATAAAATAAGTAAACCTATACCTAATGCCATATCGCAAAACTCAAAGGAAATAAAACCAAGCCACAAAACCAATATTCCACGCATCATTGATCACGATCAGGGATCATCTCGAAACCAAACCATGCAAACCACAAAAAATACATATATCTTGTTTCGCGTAATTAATTTCTCTTCAAAATCGTAATTCTACCTTCCTACTTACTACAGTCAATCTGTGCGCACACCCATGAAAACATAAACATTTCTCTACCTGTGGCTCCCCTCCAGTAAATATTATTTCTTCACTTCACGCAATTTAAAAAAAATTGGAGCGAAGGTAAATTGCAAAATGTCATAAACACCCATAAACCCTTCTCACCTCCCAGACGGAGGAGAGATGAAAATTGAAATTCTAAATTCCAACAACCTGCCCGCCTTCACGCAATTGAATTTCTGAATTTTATTTAATGAGAGGGGAAATGAAGGGGGTGCATGAATGATCAGCGTTCGTATCATCGTCGCCATGTCATCAATCCACAACCCAATATATTTATAAAAATCGACCAACTTTTTTTAGCTAGTGAAGCTCATTACATTTTTATCAACTGGATCTGGATCTGAGGAACAACAACATTTACAGTGTGTCGAGTGTCGAAGTGTAGTCGATGTCATTATTCTTCCCTTCCTAAATACACGGTGCAATAGCATTCTATTTTATACATATTTTTTTCGAAACCACTTGAGAAAAAAAGAATGACGACAGATTTAGTATGTGTTCTTCTTTTCAAGCACGACGACAACAACGGCACCACGCCATTCAATCCAATCCAATCCAATTCAATCCACAAGTGTTTCAGGAACTGCGTAGCAAAATATGCAAAAAAGGGATGTAGCATTCTAATTCTAAGCAAGAGCTAATTTGTCGATTGTGAACACGGTTACAAAATAAAATATAAATACAGCTACGCCACCAACAACGAACATCTACAAAAAACATAAATAAACACGGCGTGTCTTTCTAGTAGACAGTGGATCCTCAAAGAAGAAGTAGTAATTACAATTAATATTTAATCATAATCTCTACGGCGAAGTGCTATACGGCAATATACATATATTTATTTAGCGTTTATGCACACATTTCTCCTGATGTGATGGTGGGCCAATGAAGAAGAGATGTCAATGCAATATAATTTCTTATGCATATGATGAATATGAATAGGTAAGCAGTAGTAGTAGTAACTAGATAGCATGATGGCACTAGGATATTTAGCTTATCTGGTGGTAGTAGTCAAGAAGACAGTTTAAATGATAATTATGGAAATGATTACTTATGCATCTCATCTCATTCGAAAATAGAACCCTTTCACAAGCAATGTATATGCATGCATCACATAATATATATTTTTTCCTTCATGTTTTATGGATTTTCTGCAGACATTTATTTTCCCCTGAAGTTGAGCTGACCCTGTAACGTTTTTTAGTAGTAGTCCGGTCTCCACAACTTTAAAATATGAATTTGAGAACATCATCATATCATAACAATAATATTCCTGTGTCATATCGCTTGTCTTTAGAGGCAGACGGGCGGAACTTACTTAGTTCGGGCCCTAATTCAGGAGGGCGAAAGTTGTATTTTACGAATCGTTTACGGGAGTAAGTAAAAAACACGAGACTCTGAGAAATGCCAATATAACCAATAACGCAGTGAATAAATATTTTTCAAAAATTAAAGGAAAAAAATTGGCTTCGACTTATAATGTTATCGTTTTTAGATCAAATGATTATTATTATTATTCTCTGATTTTCAAAAACGTAAAACAATTAAATACCTTTAATAACATTTTCAGTCGTTTTCAGCAGAAATTTGCTGGAGATTTTTTCTCTATGACTAACTCAATTTACGTAAAGGTTGAAGTTACGCCCTACTGAATAATTGCAAAATTTGAACTTCCGCCCTACTGAACGATTCGGAAAATACAACTTTCGCCCTTCTGAATTAGGGCCCGAACTAAGTAAGTTCCGCCCGTCTGCTTCTAAAGAAGCGATATAGTCTTTTTTTAGGATAAGCATGAGAAAAATTTTTTGTTCGAGCTGCATATTTTACATGTAATAATTACTATTACCCTGTCTTGAAAATGTCAAGTTAAGTTATAGTTTTTATGTGGGACTGAAACTAAACTAAAGTTGATGTGGTTTCATGTCGTAGTCGTACCCCATCTCATCAACCCCATACATAAATGCATACCATAATCTTCTCGTTTTACTTTAATCCCTTCTAAATGAAATACTGGTAGCACCTAAGCAGATTATTATGTGGTAATAGTAATGATGATATGATATGATACGATGGAGGGACGAGAAGACTGAGAACAATACAATCAAGAGGATTTACCACCAGTTTTTTTACGCATTACATTGTAACGATTCCAAACACTTCAACAAAGTAGTTAAAAGATTGTGGAATGAAGCATTTGCATAGGAGAAAGCATCATCACGTTTGGTTATCGTAATCGCTTTCCAGGCGATGTTCGACAGCCAATTAGTACATTTTGATGAGTGTAAGTATCTTTAGAATCCGCTTTCCCATGACATGACATTTCAGTTTCCATTCCATGTCACTGACTTATCTTTCCAAGGAATTGTATGAGCGTCATTCATTATTGTGGTGATTTTTTTAGCAGTACTGTCGAAGGACGAAAAACGGTCTTGATTTTGGCCAAAATTTTGTCTTGATCTCATGGCGAGAAATCTTAATAAAAATCATTTATTCTATGTAAAAAAAATGTGGCTGATTTCGCCTATATAGTTTTCCATCCAACATTTCGAAACCGTTTTCACAAAAACTGCCAAAAACCGTTTTTACAAGTAAATACCTGTTACATGCAAAATGCACGTATGTACGGTTTTTGGCTTGTTTTGTGAAAACGGTTGCAAACTTTTGGACAGAACCCTACGTAGGTGAAATCAGCGACCTTTCTTAAATGGAATACAATTGGTTTCAAGGAGATTCGTAACCGTGAGGTCAATTCAAAATTTTAGGCCGTTTTTCGTCCTTAGACAGTATTTCATTACCTATTGTAATGTAGTTTGAATTGCATAAGTAAAGTTCCTTTAGTAATTTAGAGACGAGCTTAAAGAAGCCATGGGATGATGATGTTGATGATGATGATGATGGAAATGCCACACAGTAAGTAAGCAGGTAATAAATATGCAGGAGAAAAGGAGTTTTTAAGCTCTTTACATATTCTAACAAACTCTTCTTTCTATACTTCTGTTTATTTATTATTATGGCTTGTCTGTGGTGCTGTAGTCTTTCCGAAAAATAAAATAAAATCTGGATCAAATAACATCTGTGTGATCTATCTATACGAGCGCTATTTTTTATATATTTTATTGTTATAATGATTATTATTAGATATGTTGATGATGATGATGAGTTCAATGGAATTATCAAGCTTTGGAGGAAAACCAGCAAAAGGATAAATGGTAATATGTATCATCATCATCATCATCATAACTATCACAGATACAATCATGATAATAATATAATATGATCGAACGAAGGTGGGATAATATTGTACAATCGAGCCGAGTGCTGAATCTGAACTGAATGTGTGGACTCATGGACTACGATGAAAAGTGCAGTAAAGATTATAGCGTAAATAGAAAGTGGAGTAATAAAAGAGGAGATTTCCATATGGCGCAGAGAGCATTATAATATTATGCACTTCTCTTTTTAAGTAGGTAGGAAGTATTTAGGTGTTTGCAACTTCACCATGAAGTTTGCCCCGTCGTAATAAAGTTCAATACAACAAAACAATAGAATAGCTAGGGCGCTCGTAAATTTGATTGCCTGAATTTTCTATATCGGGATTCAACAAACAATGCATAAAACGCAAGCCTCATCTCATCTTCATCTCCTCTCACCAGACTAGACTCAAGCAGTGAAATAATGAAGTTGCATTAAATTCGATTCGAATGAAAATGATTTTGTGAAGAGAAACGAAGATGATGTGATGATGCGGTGTTCCAACCGACACACTGGAAATCAAAAGATGTGCATGTTTACTCAAAGTAACTATTTCAATTTAAGGAATGTTTTGTAAACAATGAAGAGAAATCTACTGGAGGAGGAATGCCGAAATGCCGACCGATTACGAAATACATAAATGTAGTATGTTCTGTTCTGATGAAATAATGCATTGCGTGCTCTTCTCTCCTTTCCCTCTTGTTCTCTGGGAACAACACATTTTTCGTACCTTTTGTTTGAAAATTAAATTAAAAGTTTAAATATTCAAGCGGAAGAGGAGTAAGACTAGGATTAAGTAAGTAGAGAATAGGAATGAGAGCACGTATATTAGTCCCATCGGGGGAATGTAAGACCTCACTGCATTCTGCATATGACCATACGACCATGAGAGTGTGTACTATGGACATGAACTATATCTACTATGTGACTTCATGAATAATTCAAGCGTGAATTCTTCTTTCCTTACCTTGTCCTACGAGCACGTTTAGGAGGAATCCCGTGCAAAGCAACAACTTGCTCCAGTCCATGTCGTCGACAATTATTATTATTAGGTTTTGGAGGACAGTTTAGCTCTTTTTTTTATCCACAACTGACAATCATATCATATCACTTTATGAATAAATTTTTTTGACCACAAATACATATACCAAAACTAATAATTATTATTTGTATTTAGGTACTTCGGAGCAGTGATTCGCCCCAATTACTAATTACCGCCCACTAAATAAACTTATTTAGCTGTATATGTGTGTATCAGGCAGGGTTATTATTTTCTTAAGGCGCGTACAACTACATTTTCACTCTTTTCACGTTCTTCAGACTAATTGACTTGATTGAGGGCCTCATGATCACAAAGAGCCCTCATATTTAATCCTCCTCCTCCTCCTCTTTACACGATGCACGAACAAAGGTAATGAAAATCACACCTTTCAAGCGGCAGCAAGGTGACTTGTGTGACTCGTGTGGCTTGCTTTAGCTTAATAGCTCTGTGAATCTAATCTGGATATTGTACCGGCACCGATGCCGGAGAGTGACTGAGGAGCAAGTGACTGTGACTCTGACTTGAAGTTTCCAGCAGGAGCGAAAGGAAAACCAGAAGCTTGCTTGGCATTTGGCTTGGAGGAAAAAATACTTTTATCCACAAAAAGGAGTCAGAGGAGACAGCAGTAAAAATCCTATTGCATTACCACAGTTCCTAAAGAAAAGCTGCAGCAGCATGAGTAACAGCTATACGCTCACTCCTGCTTCTGGTTCTGCTCTAAACTGAACCCTCATTCAACAAAACAACACATCACATCATCTTCTTCTATCCTCATCTCCTCAGCATCGCATCGGCTTCAGTAAAAAAAATTGCTTTTTTACTTCTTTCGAATATCTAGACGGACAATGAGCAAATGCGAGCACCTTGCGCGTCTGTTCTTCTTCAGGTTTTTACCTACCACATCATCATTATTACTATTATTACTGAGCCAGGCTAGAGCTAGAATAGTTAGAATGGCACCAAAAAAATCTGCTAGAAAGGAGATTCATTCTGCAAACTGAAGTAAATTGTAGTAGGAATAGTGAGTGATAATAATGTAAACCAAATCCATAATATTCAATGCAATGCAACGGATGGGGAAGGTGGTGGTATCATTTAATCTGCTCCTGCTGCTGCTCCTCTTATTTTTACGGAAACAACTTGCTTTTTGGTTCTGTCTGGTTCCGTAGGTACCGGGAACTGCTTCAGGTGCCTGGCTTTTCCATTTAAGATGGATTGTACTTTCTAGACCTGAGTTACGAAATTTTGGTAAATTTGAATGAGACTTGATGAAATGGTCAAGGTATTTTTATGCCACTTTCAGTGACGGGGTTAAATGAAACATTAACTAAATGATTGATCAAAACTTCACAGAAAAATAGGCGAGGCTGTTGTAATCATCTCTGGAAGCTTTGTCATAAGTAGATTTTTTCGCAAAAATTTTCAAGACGGATCAGATGCAGATGCTTAAATTCAGAACGGAAGTGATGCTGCCGGAATTGCTAATTTCTAAATTTCACTTGATAAGCATAGCAATATGTATATCGTTTTAAAATGGAGGGTTAAAAATATCCAGAAACAATATTTTCCCTGCGAACGAGTCCGTGCTTAACATCAACGCCTGTCTTGTTAGGTAAGTTCTTATTAGCTGGCTCGTGGCTATCATCATGTAATAAGGAGTAATAATGATAATAATGTGGCAGCCCCTATTCTACACCGGCGCTAATAAGAGCTACACTAAGCGGCCACACTTTTTTCCTCACAGCGAAAAAGTGCAAAATCGAGGAAGAAAGGGTTGATGATAGTATATCAATCCATTACAAAATGCTTTCAAAAAAAGGCTTTTTCCTTCCTTGAAAAAGAAAATGATTTCTTGCTTCTCTGGTCTGGCATTATAACTGCAATGATCAGTGGTAAAGTGGAGTTCCATTCTTTCATATAATTTTTTGGCATTGCTACTACTCCAATTAATGTAGCATTATGATGATGATGGGGGAGGCGAAGGAGATGAAATGGGATTCGAATTGCGATTTACAAATCACTTTTTCTCACTCTCATTGCTTCACGTAAAAGGTCCGCGGGAATTAGCACGAGCCAAAAGAAGAAGAAGAAGATAAGTTCGTTCATTTTTCAGCAAAGAGTTTCCTTGTATAATTTTTTTGAAGAAACACGAGCTTTTGTGGCTCTCTGGTTTGGCTAAATACAGAAAAGAGAAAAGTCGGTGGACCGAAACGCAAAGAAGCCAAGCTAAGCCACCTTACCATATAAAAACAAATGAAGAAGGAATGAGTAACGAAATGAGCGGAAAAGGTGGTTGGTTGCGGTTGACCAGTAAAGGGGCCACTTTTCGGTTTACTAAGGCAACATCATAGGAATCAGCAGAAGAAGGGTAAAGAACCTGTTAAATAAAAGTAATGGTTTTTATACTATTACAAAAATCGAAGTCTTTTCCCATATCATATCATTTCATATCATATTTACTTCTTTCTCACTCCGTGTATTTGTTTTCCCCATTTCTTCACGTAACTCAAAAGCAAAGCTCTAAGTTCGCTTTTGCACTAGAAATTCCTCATAATGTGTATTTTCTTTTTCGCTTAATGAACTTAACTTGATCAGGGATAAAAATGAGAGTTGTATGTAGTTGTGTTTAGTGAGGAAGTCATAATCGATTTTGATTGGGATATTGACCGGTTCAATGAATCCGAGAGAAAGTTTAGCCAAGCTTACTATTTCAGTCAAGCCAAGCCAATAAGTAGGGTGTCATCGTCATCCTTTAAAGCAAGTTCTTTTTCATCCTCTAAGACACTTTAGCAAATATTTTCACAAGCGGAAAAAGGTTACTTACGCTTTTTTACCGGCCTTCACGACCGGATCCACTTTATTCCCTGGAAAGAAAAGAAAGTTATTGATATTGTGTGTGCTCGTGTGGATATTTTTATGGTGATGACGATGACACCAAATCGAATTTATTGCGTCAAGGGAAGATTTGCGATTAAAGCTCTGCCTTTTGGTTTTGGTCTAGCCAGGGCTCCTCTATAGGTATTTTGCCGATTGGATATTGCATTGGGTGGAATGCGATTATCACCTCTTCTACAATATCTTTGCGTGAGCGCTTATGCTATGCTATGCAATTCCAGCCAATTTGTTACGGTGAAAAAATTGGCCTTCTCAAGTGACATGGCGTGATAAAACTTAAAACGCTGCTTTCTTTTTGCATCGCTGGAGAAGTGTGTGTGTACCCTCTGGGGTATTCCCATCTGGTGCAGCAGGGAGAGTAGTGGCGTGGCATGCCATTACGCTGCCCTGTAGAACCACATTATCTGCCAATCATTGTCTAAAGAATACAAGATAAGCCACAGACACGGACACAAATTCAAACACAAGATCTCATGCATGCATACATACAAATTTTCCTTTTCCTTTGTAAAGAAAAGAGCTTCTTTCGGAGGAGGAAAGAACAGATCTTCTTAATAATAAAGTGTAAAGGTTATGCCGCCTTCTTCTCTCTCTTTTGAACACTTCATCATACAAAAGGATCAAAGATTCCTTTCTGGTCTGGTTCTGATAGTAAATAGCAGTCTCTCTCTCATTTCTCTCTTTCTTCTATCTTTTACAATGATGGGCATTTCTTGGGAACTGAAGTCACAGTCATAGTCATGATCATGATCATGCATACAAGATCATCATGGATTTTTAATATAAAAATAGTAACAAAAGAGGATCCAGAGTAGAGTACAATGGGCAAAATGGAAATTGAGGATTAAGCATTCCCAATCCCAGCTCTATATTTAGAAACGAACCAATCATGATCTCTTTTTTTTATAAAAAAGGTTCTTGTCTACGTAAACTGTAAATACGTAGCAGCTAATTTGCTTAAGGGAAAAAAAGTTAAAAGAAGATTGTTTATCGAATTGATTTTCCTTTCTTGACCAAAACAACTCAACTGCGCGGTAGAAGAAAAAGTTCCACGGAAAAAAGTCTCCAAACTCAATTCTCAAGTTTATGAGGAAGTTCTCCTCTGCTTTTTGGCTGATGAATAAATAATAATAATAAGAACGAAGTGAATGAATGAATAATTTGTTTACATGAATGAATGATAGTATGAGAGGGAGTATGTGGGTACCTATAGACATATGTAGGACCTAAAAGTTTGTGGAAAACGTACAACTCCAGTAAAACATGTCAATCTTCATTTGCTTCTTGATATATCTTCCCAACCTTCCATCCATCTACCCATTTTTCCCATCAATCTCCATTTCCTTCAATCTTTCCCATCACATCACTACTATCTACCTTTATGAGAATTAGACTGTTGACACGCTGCTGCTGATGCTACGGCTACTGAACTGCTAGCAAATCTTCGGATTCCCTGAAGCACTATAAAATGTACCAAGAGAATCAGACAAGTTTGTTGAGTTGAAACTGCACACGGTGAAAGGCAGAAAAAAAAGGAATGGATGAATGAATGAATGATGGTGATGGTGGAAGTGGGCGGCGGAGGATGCTTCATGATCAAGATCATATTATCATGATATGGATTTTTACCTATGTTGTATGACAATGGAAAAGAGGAACTGGCTAAGAATGCATTGTATGTACGTAATACATTAAGGAGGATATCGACAGATATGGAAATAGCGCGTAAATACGGAAATTTAAGATAAGAATAAAATAGGGAATGTCAGGAACATTCAGAGATAAAAAAGGTAAGGGACGACGTAAGGGACACTTTAGGGAAATCTTGTTTTGGGGAAGTATTCAGTGCTCTCGTTGTCGTTACTTGAGTTAAGGTAGGAAATTTAAACAGCGACTATTTGAGACCTACTTTGTCGTGTATCACGCCTCGAAAATGGGAAAAGCTTGCAAAAATGTCCGATCTGGATCTGGCAGGGGGAATGGCGAGACAATCAGCTCCAAAGGGACGGAGACGAAATGATGACGATGACATGTAGCCAAAGAACCTGAGAATGAGAATAACTCCATCACCAAAACGAGACATATCGATTGGTTTATTCTTTGGCAATAGAAATCCCGATTGGCGTTGGTTTTGGCATGCGGTCGTTAGTCAGCGATATAAGTAATAACTCCCTGATGTGCGCCGAGATTTAATTGCTTTGAGAACCATAGTAGTCATAGTCATCATCTCTACTGAATTGGAAAAACATAAAAAAATGCGGCGTCAGTAATCTGTCGGTTTATATTACCCATTAGGGATATCACTGTAGCTGCAGGCTTGCGGCGGGTTCTGTTCTGTCCACCAATAACCACTGCTACTGGTCATTTTCTTTCCGCTAATAAGCACATTAGCTCAAGGAAAACATCACTTAAGTCCGTGAAAGGAGTCGTTTTTGGCTTAGATAAGAGAGTAAGTTGGACGAGAGGTAGCAGCCTTACAATGTGGATTGTGTCTCGGTTATCATATCATATCATATCATAATGCAGTTTACGATAACAGTAATATCCGTCCGTAGTAGTCAGTACATTTATCATAATCTACGAAATATTCGTGCTAAAATACATGAACTATCTATCTAATTTGATTTTATGGAATGAAAATGCTTTCTGAAATGTATGAATGTAGCCGAAATTTAAATAGCAGCCTAACTGATCGAATTCGATGCATTACAATGGTTTTTAAAATGCATTGATATTTATTAATTTATCAAGGAGTGCAACGGATCGAGCGAGCTAAAACAAGCAGGTGGCAGATAAATGTCTTAGCTTCGGCGACGCTAAAAAAAATATTAGGTGCAACGGGGAAATTGAGAGGCATCAGATGTAGTCTCGGTTTTTGGCTCAGTATAAAATAAAATGAATGCTTGAATCCGAGCCACTACTTTTGCGTTCTGTTATACTCAAATAATGATTGATACGGTATATAATATGAACAATGAACGAATTATTACGTTTTACAGATCAATGATTTCAAATCAAACGTCAAAGGCAATGTCGCAGATGCACAACCAAACACTAAGCTTTCTATTTCATCAAAGATATGCATATATGTACCTTCATGATTTCGATTTTCATCTTTCTCCTCAAGGAGGAAATCACTATATATATACACACATGTAGTTACCAAAAAATCTTCATGATTTCCAGTCAGGCTTCCTTCCGCTCGAGATTTACTGATACATATCAGGAATCAGGATTTGATACAATCTTTTTATGATGTATTGCATTGCGTTGCACTGAACTTTTGAATCGATCGGATTGAATTGAATTCAGCATTCAGCCATAATATTAATTACCCGCATTTTTCTATTGAATTGAAACGATCCCAAATCATATCCTTTGCATCCCTGCTTAAAAGGTATAAAAAAATTAATACAATAGGTAATAGATTATTTGATGGGCACAAAATAAACATTCATGAGAAGAATGAGTGGAGTCGAGTGTCTACTTTGTTTGCATGGTCAAACCAGCTCCTCAGGCTAACTTTTTAAGGAGCTCATGGACCGTGGAAGAAACAACCACATAGAAACTTTAAATGAATATAATATATATCCACTAAAACTGCATTAAGATGAAGATGAAGTATTATTATGTAACACAAATAAATAAACAGACATAGTCATATCTACTCTGTTCCCGAAGAATATATAAAAAATGATGAATGAGAAAGGTATAGTACGGTACAGTACAGCGCTAACTAAAATAACTATGTACTACCGAAACCGAAACGCGTTTGATGATAAGATTAGGATGTATTATAATTGTGCAATGAAAAAAAAATTCTTTCATCCGACAGAAAATGCACAGACAGACAAGACAAGACAAGACACGAGACTGAAACCACTATAATATTGGCTTAGGTAAGTGGGGAGTAGTAGTAGTGGGCAGCAATTAATAATTGCTCGGATCATACTTAATGACGACATGTTGACTTGCAGAATCATGATGAGATTCAGATCGCAAAATTTTTGTGACGTGACTTGACTTGACTTGTGCCGAGCTACTGTAAACAAGTGTGTGTGTATGCATCTTCCCAATTTTTCGTTTCGGCTTGTTGCCGAGGCGCAACTTCAATTCTCTGCACCTGCAACCTGCCCCTAAATAATCCTTGAGACCAGCATAAATAACACCCCCACTTTTCTTTTTCTTTAAATATTTAATTAATAATTTTTTTGCGCAAGGTGTTTGATCATGAGAGATTGATAATGATGACGGAGACATGTCCAAACATGAAGAATATGAACATCGGCATTGATTGGCAAAAAAGGAATCGTTGCAAAAAAAATGTTTTATGGATTATACATATGCCCACATGATGTGAACATGGCCAGTAGTAGTGCCAGTGCACCCTGCGTCCATTCCTTTTTGAAATATGTTTTAATTATCTCCTTGCTCCATAATTCCCTTCATGAGATCATCAAGATAGTAATTCTAATTACTAGAGAAATTTGTTGGGATGTGCAGCATATTATGAGTTTGGTTGCACATCCTCACCCCTGCCCTGCCACACTTGCATTCCACACCAGTAGGTATCCTGCCTAATAATAAGGGAAGCATTTATGGTCAGATCATTGTTTTTTTTCTGAAAAAATATGAAAGCATAAATTTCGGTTTGCGAATTATTAAGCCGCTTGCTTATGCATGCAATAATTAGTCTGCAACGATGATGATAAGCCAAGTTTGCCCAAAAATAATTTGTCGGCTTTTGTGGGGTTCTTGTTCTCCCAAAAACAAAATTTCTCATTTCACTGGACTACAGCGGTTCAATACGTTTTGAAGTCAATTATTGTAATGAAAAATGTCTGAAAACCGCAAGACATCTAATGCGCAGCTAGCTACTGCTGCTGTGGAGAAGTTAAGAGGGAGAAAGTATAATTATATTTTTTCCTCGGAAATTGAGATGTGCTGTGAGATATGAATAAAAATTGCAAGTGAAGCCAGGATAATGAGCAATTACTAGTGACCCTTGAAAAATGACCGAAGGAGGGCATCCAGTGTAGTCTCGTCACTTGAAATTTTTTTTCATGTTTTAATTTCTTCTCTTCTGTTTATGATTTGTTTGTTCAGGAAACATGACGACGAACAATTAAAGAATGGGAAGAATGCTTACATGTGTTCGGAAGAGATCAAAATATTTTTATATGCATACCTCATACCTACGGGAGAATTGGAGTGTGCTCTTGCTCGTGTGCTCCTGTTATTATGAAGTAATAAAAAAATTCAATTAGGAAATTGCTACGAAAAATTTAACAAGATATCAGGACCAGTTTTTTATGCATAAATTTTCAAACATTCCATTGAGAAAAAAATATATAAAAAGAGGTACATATATTTTTAATGAGTGGATGCGTCATCATACGCTTCAAGGGCTTCGAATACATTTTTAAAGGGAAAATCTAAATAGTTAATTTGACTTTATTACGATCTAAATCGTGACTTGTCACTGACTTTTTAATCAAAGGTTGCAATTACAATTTGACTTGTAATTTGTCCATTTGAGAGTGAACATATTAATTCGTTCGTGATAATTTTGATGTATACGAAATCATTCATTTTATGCTTGAAACGGTTCTTCAAAAAGGGAATAAATCATTTCTTTAGAGCAGGTCTCTCCTTCTATGTCTGATTGGGTTGGTTGGGGTAACTTCATTTTAGATGCGCTGATCTGATGAACGGAGGAAGTGACTAGTGACTGTAGCATCAAAGAACCATAAAATTATAATCAAGCTAAGCTATAATACCAGAGATATGATATTATATAGTTCGCTTTAGAAATTAGAGGAGTTTTCTTGATTTGATTCCAGAGAAAAAAAGAGAATTCCTAATTCCTACCCTTTTATTTCGGGAATGTGGAGCGGAACAAGAAAGCAGCCTTCTGCTCTCTGTAATAAGTACATATTATCTAAATTGGACAAGTTTTTCCTTCGAAAGTCAAATCACCGGAAAAAATGAATTTTAATGGGATCTATGGATATATAGAAACAAAATTAAATGAATGAACAGTGTAAATTTAAGCCTAAAAGAGGCATCCACACTCCCACTATATTAACTAAACTCATTTCCATTTTTCTTTACTAGGAAGGCGTTTGAAAAAAAATTGTTGCAGTTGCAGCAGAAAAAAGAAAAGATTTTTTATTCTTGGACGGAAGCCAAGAAAGATAGATGGTCTATTTTGAATGAAAGTGATTGCGATTGAAAATGAATCTCTCTGGAAGTTCTTTCTTCGGCTTTAGAACTGCAATCTTTGGACTGGAGGGAACTAATCTAATCTTAATCTAAATGAATTTCTATCCTCTTCTGGACCTGGATAATTGTCTATTGTCTACCTACCTACATATGCACATGCATACATGCGTCTGCATGAAAGAAATTTTTTCGTTTGCGTATCAGAAAGATGCAGATCAAGTTAATTCTTTCGAGTGCCGCAGTGGTAGTGGTTGTGGTTTATTTCAAGAAATCGAGACAGCAATTTAACGGAGCTTAATCTTAATTAAAAATTCTAATGTATAGGATATTTCCTCTGTAAATAATGTAAAGTACAGATACACACACATATATATATTTTATTTCCTGTCATTTTTTTCGCTCAGTTCCCCTTGTAATGTAGACTGGCTATCTGTATTTCCGGATTTTTATAGCGAGACGAGAGCCACATTTCACTAAATTATTTCATGCTTTTTGCGGACGAATACTACTTACCAGTAGTACGGGCAGAATGCGTGAAATTTTTATGAAACATGAGATAACATTACGTAACAGGTGTGTCTGCTTCTACATACATACTTCTTTATTCACAAGAGATAAACGTGACGTTCGAGGGAAAACGCTACAAATTCTCATTATGAAAAAATATAAATAGCTGTTTTGCATTGCATTGCGTTAAATATACGCAAAAAAAAGGATGAATTTTTTTCGGTTTAAATCTAGTAATAGGCCAGACTAAACTCGAGGAAGATGTAGGAAATGGTAATAATGAGATTAATAGTTTTTTCTCTCAAGTGGATAGGAAGAGATGATGGGATTGCTTGCATGAAGATCTTTCCCTGCAAAGTGGCCAAAATGATATGAGAACAACTTGTTATGTAAAAGCAATAAAACGACTAGAGTTTTCTCGGCATGGTACGCTGGACTGGGAATCGTCCGAAGAAAATTCGACAGAGTTTTTTGAAATGATGATAATGATGAGCACTGACAAAGGTAACCCATTCTCGTGGGGCAAATTTTATCGTAAAACCATATCAAGTTGCTAGACTAATTCCTAACACTGAACACGAATCCTAATTAAAATTTATGCCAAATGAGGTCACTTAAAAGTCGGAAGATCAAATCGGTTCTAAGGAATTTTGAAAAATAAAGTTCTGAAAGTCCACGTAACAGGAATTGATGCAAAGGATTTGTCGCCCTGCATTAACCTGTTGCAGGACTTTGAGACTCTCAGGTTAAATATTTCATTATAATTTAATCTAACGTATTTATAGTTTAATAATTTGCCCTAAAAGGCTTATTGAACCTGAAGTTATTTTTAAAAAATTAGTCAGATAGTAAAATTTGCCGAGAAAGGATACTTCCGTTTTGGCTTTGGCAGTTTTTGGAAATATTCCCCTCAATTATTATTATGACTAAAGAAGAGCAGAAGAATTGTTTATTTCTTTTTATACAGATTTATGGGATGAAAAGGATTTGTTTGTTTGGTTGCGTTTGCGTAGATTGTGGATTCTCATGAAGCCGGGTGGACGGACCAGAGGAGCAGCCGCACCAGACAAGACGAAACCAGGAATGAGTATATTTATTCATTTCATGGATTTCATGATCATCATTATACCCTTATATCCTTTCGTATCACTTCATCATTATCATCATTTTCTGCGAGTTTTGCACAATCATTTAGGATTATGTGTTTTTTAATGAGTACTAAACTGTTTTTATCTGTGAGCAGGAATGATTTTAGTAGCATAAATAAATTGCAGATAAGGAATTATTAAGGTTTTACAATCCACAATATCCCTCCGGCTTCTTCATCCTCAACTCGGCTCGGCTGGTTTACTCCATGTAAACTCTATTTTCGGACAAGACAAGGAGAATTTTGTGTGGAACTTCAAACTTCTTGTTTCCTCTCTTACTTACATAGCAATAAAATCCCATAATGCATTTAATGACTATTAAAATGCTAAATGTTACAAGCTCTCTCTGAACTACTAATTGCAATATTCGTTGATAAATAAATGAGATGAGATGAGAGCAGGTCCAAAAGAATTTTCAATCCTTGTCGTAACAAGTATCGTACTTCATTTTCATTACCAACAAAAACATCGTAAAAAAACATCCTTAAGGGATCGATGGCCAGAATAAAAGCCACAAGAAATTAGTCTCATGTGGGCGAGCAGGAAATAAATGCTATCCAATCTAGTGAAGAGCGGATTTACTTAGTGAGGAGGATTTCAATTTGCAGTAGTAGTGGATCTCGACATTGGCACACGACGGCTATACGGCGAGGCGTCAAATCATTTTCCAAGAGAAACACTCCATCTACATGCAGGTGGCGGAGGGACCATGAACATGAACATCCCATATATATTTTTTTCGTATGCATCTCGCGTGTCCCCAGATTTGCGGAAAGGAATCCATTACTTTCTCTCCTGAGCAGGAGTAAGGGAAGAGACCATGAGCGAGGAAATCTCGGAGGAATGAAAACAAACAGGAATTTTTTGCGTGTTTGTTATGCTTTCCTTTAGTTCTCTGCTCTGGAGAAATGGGAAACCGAAAGGGGAGCCATAAAAACGGGGTCTTGAGATACAGGCTAGGAATGAAGGCTATAAAACACGCCATTCAGATTTGTATATTTATCTGGAATGGCATCATTATATGATATGGTAATGATGGCTTACTTTCACTCCTCTAAAGAAAATAAAGGTCTTTTAAGCCAGAAATTGGCTCAGAGAGAGAGAAAGAGAGGAGCATTTTGTTATGATAAAAAATGAACTAGAAGGTGGACAGTTGGGAAAAAGGAAGAGAAAGTTGTTGCATATTGGATCTAATTTTCTTTTGTTTGAAGGAGATAATTCCTTCGGAGTGTGCCGACTACGTGGTGGGAATCACGCCGGAAAGCGCCGATTCGATTGGAATGTAGAATTTGGTCTTTTAATGTTGCTAGACTTGAGTTGACTACTGTTGCGAGTCTAGCACATTTATACACTTTCTCCTCCTGTGGAAAGAGAAATGCACCTACGCTTTCTCCATGAAATGGTGGTTGTTTTTCGTTGAGAGCTCTTCACATATTTGTAACAGCTGCTGATTGTGCTTGCTGATAGGACAAAGGTCCAGTCCACTCCACTCTAGACCAGAGTGGCAAACAGTTTTGCCACGGAATACTTATTACTTATCACTTAATTTTTGTTATCATCTCTGTTCATTTTTTCTCACGTTTTCTCCTCAGTTTCTGGATTTTCACTCGCTCACTGTGTTCTCAATTTAGTTGTTAGTTGATGGAGTGGTGTCGGGGTGCAGATTTCCTTCATTTTCAGCAGCGCATATTGCTGGAAATTGGAGAGGAAATTATGTAGTAAGCGATTGTAACAGTGAGACAAAATATTATAAGGCTTGACCTAGCAACCTGAGATTCCGTATTTCCAAACTGATGGCAAAATTACAGTCTGGTAAGAACTACAATGACTTAAGTATGTAAGGATTGAAAATAGATAAATTCATTTTTCGCAAATTACCCCAAAAAAGGCAATCACTTGAATTTCCAGAATGGTGATTTAAATGTCTGGCGGTCCAATCGCAATAATACAGCGTTGCTGGTCCTCTTCCTCCACCTTTACGTCCTCCAGTCCCGACACTCCTGGTCCAGGCCCCCTATTTTGGCTAAAAGCTGGGGTCACTGGTCTCCTGATCGGCCTATTCGGGAACTACCTATTCGGCTATGGGGAAACCTTCTGGAGGGAGGCATCATGGATGTTTCTCGTCTTCCTCATCGTCTACACCTTTTGTTTAGTCCTCCTCATTCCGCACTTGCAGCTCAGTCAAAGTTCCGGATGTGCGGGGTCTGCCCTACAGCAGCAACAGACCCACTTCTCCCCACCTCCTCCGAATGGACTAACTCGGCTCCGGAGTTACCTCGCGTTCTTTCCCATAACACATGTGATAAGTAATTCTGGAGGGGATCATCACGGACATGGCCGGAGAGAGTTGGACCCGTTGTCACACTCCTCGCACCAGCAGCATGCAACCCTGCCCGGTGACATTGACGGAAATGGGATGTCAATGCGAATTTCCACTCAGATGGACATGGCAATTGATGCCATAGTCGCTGAGTATGTCACTCCATGGTATACGAAAATTAGTGATGATAGGAGCTTCCTAGATCAAAGTAAAGCTATAATTCAAGCCGTCTTTGTGCAGCTGGGCGAGAAACTGAAAGGGGTCTGTTCCCATATTAATATTATATTATTATTATGTTGATTTGATTTGATGCTTCAATTGACTTGTCACTTCAAGGCATTTCATATCAAGCACGAAATGACTTTCTCTATAGGTGGATAGGAATGACTTTGCGAAGGAGGCCATCCAGATTATTCACATACATTGGAAGGAGTACACGGAAGCGATCAGCAGAACAAAGGAAAGCGGAGATGATGTTGCAAAGCAGTTCAAGTAAGCCGGCATGACATGTTATTAAGTCATATAGGAAATGCCAAGCAAGTAAATATATTAATGCCAATATAGTAAATTAAAGTAATGTATGAACTTTGTTTTTCTTAGATTTGTGCACACATTCCTCCAAGATCCAAAGGAAGTCTCAAGACGCTACCAATATTTGGTGGGGAAGGTACTGGAGGAACTCCAAATCCCAGATTTGAGCTCTCCTGTGATGTGCCAATTTTTGGCGGGCATCCTCGTAAAGAACTTCATCCTCTACTATATGGAGATGATATGCCAACCATCATGGATCAATGGAAACCTAATGACTCTCCTAGCGGCGTCAGGCACAATGAGCGTAGATTTAACTGGAAGCAGCAGTCAAAATAGCTCTTCTCCAGCATCCCCACTGCCAGACCCATCACCGAAAGGAATTAGCTTATTCAGTGAGGGAGAAGATGGCATTGAGTGTCCCTCTTCAATGTGTCCTTCCTCGACGGCCGAGTCCACGCCAACGAAAAAGTCGAGGAGCAGCTCTGGCCGCTCGGCTGGATCAGGAAGTGCAAGCGGTAGTCAGAGTCAAGACGAGTGGATTTCAACGGGAAAGAATGAAGCACAACCGGAAGAAGTGAAGCACTTGTTTGACAACGTGTCATCATCCATAGAAGAGGAAGTGTCTAGCTCCCTGTCAGATCCGAAAACGGAATCGGAGAGCGGCGTGGGGGGAATGGTTCTGGAGAGAAGATTTCACAGTAAAACAGGAAGCAATGCGAGCAACAGTAGTGCGACAACGACGACTTCCTCTATTCTGTCGTACACGTCAGAGTCCATTATGGTATCGAAATCGAAACAACGACCAAAGGACTTGGCACCCCTGACGAAGGAGACTTCACTCCGGACGTTGACCACAGCTTTGGGAAGTGTGATGCAAACGACAGCGTTTCCCCTCTTGCCGAGCGAGTGCTACACGGAAGACAATAACTTGGGCTGGCCGAAAGCATTTAAA
>JAHZNI010002441.1:0-16572 GCA_027744415.1 Seira ritae | reverse complement strand
GAAATCTGTAGTTCTGGGGAGAATTAATTGAATAATCGATGTATATTTTGTTAGGAAATCCCTTCTGTTATCTCAGGGGAAAGTTCTACAAATCCCCGAGGGCCAGGATGATAACATCACATTGACACAGGAAGAAGAGCACAAGTACAACCGGCGAAAATCCATGGAAGAAATGAATCTGATTCGAATGACTCCTGACACAAAACTGGATAAGACAGCTGGTGACACTAGTCGACAACAAAGATCCATGTCGGTAGGAACTGTTCTATTTAAAGGAGCAAAATCTCCGCATTCGCTGAATCAAAGCTTAAACACTTCGAAGAACTCAGAAGCAGAAGATGAAGAGGAGGAGGACCAGGATGCATTTTTTGATATGCTAAGCAGGGTGCAAGCAGATAGACTAGACGATCAGAGATGTACAATGCCTCAGGAATCGACCAAACAGAGTAACGTGAAGAGCAGTAGTAATCCTGGATGTTCGTCGGCGTCATCGGGAATCCCCTTCTCTTCATCAAACACGTCAAGTCAGCAAAGCAGCAAGCCACCATTGGTTTCAAAGGGATCACTTAAACAAAATCACTTGCACAATCCTAGAAGTTTTGGAAATAAGGAAAACAAAGATAAGAAGTCGAAAACACTGCCTGCAAGAGCGAACAGTCTCCCTGCCCCTGTGTATTCCCAAAAACCTGCTGTTGATAAAAGTGAGACATTCATTTTCTTTCAATGAAACGACTTTACTGGTTCCGGGTTTTCGTATTTTAAATGACTGATTTTAGGTGACACTGCTGATGATCTGTTGGACATGATATGGGGCATGCAGTCTAAGAGAATGGACGAACAGAGAGCAAGTCTTCCTGAGCCACCTAGTCCCGATGATCAATTCTTTGATATGCTTATGCGATGTCAGGTATGTGAAATCATTGCTAAAAGTATATATTAACTTTGCGTTTATGACATTATGATTAACGAATTATATTTTTATGAACAGGGATCTAGATTAGAAGATCAAAGAAGTACATTACCAGCAGAACCAAGTACTCAACGGGGTCCCACTGTACCAGATGAGGATTTCTTTTCTCTGATTGCTCGACTTCAAGAAAAGAGGATGGATGATCAACGAGCCGACATAAAGGATAAAAATAGAAATAAACTGAATTAAACGAACTAGTTGAGTTTTACCGTCGGTATTATTAGTGGACTTATGAAATTGGTTAATGTACTATGTGTACATCTGTGGTAAATGAAAATGACGGTCGTGGTCAAGTTACTCTTACAAAAGTCTGCCAAAAGTTAAAAACGAGCCATAAATTAGCCGATAGAAATTTAGCGTAAATACAAAACCTAGTAAGAAAAAACAAAATTACAATCTGTCACTTAACTGTTCCGTTTTCGTGTAAACGGCTGATTGCTTGTCTTTTTGAGGAAGCATTTTATGCCTCTTAACTTTACACACAAATGTTAACTCACAATCTCCTTTCTTCTGTCTGATCTATTGCATGTTTCAGCAAGAAAAAACTTTGCAGCAATACTATTTTAGAAAAATTTTCTATGCTTTAGAAATTAAACGAGAAATGAATGTGATTGATTGAACACAAAAACTCACTGAAACAAGCAACTCACAGATGCACTACTCAAAAGTTGTGCTCTCATATAGAAGCTTAATTGACTCTACCATTTGTAACTTGAAAACCCCAACTTCCGATATCTTTCATTCTACAAAAAAGAACACAAATCGCGACGGATTTTAAACCTCTTTTGACATTTTTCTTGTGAAAATTAAAACAACTCTATTAGGCCGTGTGGTAAGCGAAAATATTTAAAATGAAACTATATGCGCTATATAATATATATTCTGAAAAAGTATATGCTTCGAAATCACTAAAAGAATAACCCCTTCTTGAAACCTGAATACTCTTCTAAACAAGAAAACAGCGTAAATTGACGAACTCTTTGAATGTACATTCCACGTGATGATGGGTTTACTCTAGGGAATGAATTCAATTTCTGAATTATGAACTGTTAATTTACGTAGATATAAAAATACGTACATGGTATAGTAGCAGTCGTATTTTCGGATTTACTAATGGCTCTTGTCAGAACTTTCTTGAGGTCGCGTATTAATTAAGCAATATAATATTCAAGTTCATTCCAATTATGAAGCGTAGAAACAGATTTGAATCTTCTTTAAATGTTGACTTTAACGAATTGAGAAACCCCGACCTTTTATAAATGAAATGATGACTTTGGTCTACCCTTTGTCACGTACCGCAGTATTCCACGATCATGAGTATAAATACGGTATGGTATAGGTTTGCTAGTCTTTTTATGCAGCTTTTTATTAATAACTGACTTAAAATTGAGATTATGAATTATTGGTTTTTGCACAATTTTTTTAAACTTTTATTTTACCTGCAGCTCTCTTAAACCGATTCTCGTTGCTTTTTATATCTTTTGTTTAAATGTTTGAAGTACAAAACTAACGATTTAAACAAACCGAATGAGTGCAACGCTTGCTACATCACCCTTCCGTGAGCCAAGCCAAGATTACTTACTTTCGTTTCAGGAAACTCATTACTTTTAATGTTAATTTAGGTTACAGTATAGTCAGTAGTTAATTGCTTTTGTTAAATCTTAAGAATAAATGAATAAAGTATTACACAATAATTATTTTAGATTTCAAAACTATTTAACTGGTCGTATTAGGCTTTATTTTCAAGTCCTTCAAGCAGCGGCGGTAGCACTCTTGCGTACTCCGCGGAATGAAATTAAATGCCGCTTCAGTAACTATCATGGAAACTCTAGCATGTATAAAAGGAGAAGGGAAGGGAATGACTTTTTCCAATAAAAGACTGCACTGTATATTCCGTTCTCCCTACTTCCTTCCGCACTTGAGTTCAAGCACTCCTCCGGTGGAAATGCGTCGACTGATCATAATTGACGAAATGGGCTTACCGTTTGGTACATGGATCCTCTGCCTCGAAATGATACAGCACTAGTAAGGAAGATAAGTAGAATTGAAGTACAATTTATGAGTACTTTTCATAAGAAATATGACTATATTCCAAATCTACAGAAGTTTGGAGCATCAGGCGAGAAGAATCTGAGATTTTTACCTGGAAATAAAGTAGCGCCTAAGCAAGCGAAACGACGATCGCGGAACGAATTTCAACACCTGCGAAAGCAACTTCAAAGGCCACTGAGCAGTGTCGAGATCGACAGACTTTACAAAGGTTATAGGAAGTTGGATAAGTGTACTCATCGGAAGCATTGTGAGTGCTATCACTGCCAAATTTTTCAGCCGTTGCCATCGTCTTCATCAACTGGGCCGCCCAAACCAAGCACGGATCTATCCATTTCATCATCGTCATTATCTAGTAGTAGTAACAGTGAAAATAGCGATGACGAGAGAGAATTTAGCGTGGCGAGGTGTTGTATTCGAAATAAGGTTGTTCCATTGCGTAGCAAGAGCCTTAGTCCCTTGCCACATCATTGGAGCAACGAAATTCCATCAGATTGCTGTAGGAAACAGAAATTGGGGCTTCTTGAGACCGTCGAGACAGTGTCATCTTTTCTTGTTGCAGCCGTTCTTCTATTCGTTCATCTCGTTTCAAGAATACTTAAATGTATTTTGCAACCATTCGTTTTCTTCGCTAGCGCAACTTTTTGGAAACGTCGAAAAGTGGATTCATTGTTTTCCCCATATAATTCAGCCGAGGCATCGATATCGCAGGTGACAGAGGGTGCTGGTGCTGTCGAATACTCCTTCCTCCCGTGATTGAGAACATCTTTGAATAATCAGTCAATGTAGCGTCTTCAATAAATCGAAGCCATAATTACCTAACATTTATTCGTAGCTTTCAAAAAATTATTCTGGTTCACTGAACGTCAACCAAACATTTTGTTTTACACATTCAATTGCGGAACACATTCAGTTATTATTTACAAAAAATGTGACGCAGCGATTAAGGACAATGCTCTAGAACATGCATATCTTCGGGCTTAATATGGCTTCATGGCGTAACCTGCTCTTCTAAACTAAGACTTTTAGATAAGCCCATAAGCAAACCAGCAAACTGGAGCATAGCATACCGGTTTTGCTGAAGTAACATCGCATCGTGTATCCATTACAAAAATATCTTGTACTTTATTTAAACCCACTCATGACACTTTTCAACTTGCATGTTCACTTGAAGTGTCATCCCTAAACATTTTTTTTATTTTTATACTATACTATTAGGTTATTAGACCGGCAGGCTTAATGTAGCGACCTGAACCGGGGAAAATAATGGCCTTTGAAGTTTACCGTGAACATGCACATTAATTCCTGATCATTATCGTAAACTGCACAGCCTGATAAACTAATTCTCACATTACATCGCCCATTGTTCACCTTTTGGTTCATTATAACCAGAAGACGAAACAAAGTGAGAGAGGATTTTTTCAAAAACAAACATTTAAATTGTAGATTGATTGAAATTTCAAGTTTCGCGTTTTACCTTACATTGTTAATGTTTACTTTAGTAGACTTCGCAAACAAGCGGGATGATGACAGGTAAGGGCTTTTTAGAGTTCTCAATAAAGCAACGGAAAAAATTGTCGTGCCTGCGTGCCCCTGCCCCTGTCTGTCTCACTTTTTATTGTTTTGTAAAAATGAAATATAAAAACCAGAAATACCAGTTCACTCCGAAAAAAATATTTGTGAAAAAACACGAACCTTTTGAAAAATCAATGAGGTTAATGTCAACGATTGCATATTATTACTTCAGTAGGCATTTAAAATTGCAGTAATAACGATGATCCCTGAACCTAGGAAAATGAGGGTCGATGGGTGAGCTTAAGTTGCGTACCTATGCATTACCTTATTTTCATATCGCGCAAATAACAGCTTTTAAAAGTTTCCTTTGAATTTACTCACTTATTTGTACAAACACGTAAAGACGCTTCTATAATTTTTTTGGACCACCGTTTGTTTCATCCGCTAATTGCATATTAGGAGGTAGACGAGCACGTGGGAAAAATAAGAGTGTTAGAGGTTAATCTGTTCCTGTCTAACTTGTGGCATTGGATTGTACGCCGTTGTTGCTCTTGAGAAATATGTTTTCTTCTTCCGCCTTTTACTATTCTCCATCCGCTAGTCCTCATTCATGAATCTTTGCAGTCTGGTCTAATTCATGCTCACTTTTATGCTTTGAAGAAGAAAAAGAAGAATTTATTGAAAATATTTTTTTAACAAGGTTGCTACACATTCGCGCACATAGCATTTTGACTACATACGAATGAACGCGTGCGAACTATTCCAATAGCATGCCTGCAGGAGGAGGAAAAAAATGAGTGTTAATGAAGCATGCAACTGCAATTTGTAATTGAACTACTATCGATAAATGTGGAGCATTGCACTTTTAACTTTTTGGCTCCAACTTTTTCGAATATTTTGCGTCTTTGGGGAATTTTTACCTTTAATTTTTAGCTTGTTGAAGCAGTAAAATCTGGCAGGATCGAGGTACTTTTACAGTAAACGAATATTCAGTTTTCAGTCAGGATAATTTCTTTTAACAAGGATGCTCATTAAACTTATTATGAGGTAAAAAGTGTATCGTTTTTGGTATTTCAAAACTGATAAGAGCAGGAGGAGGAGGAGAAGGAAATGCTACCACAGTGAGGAAAATTGTTGCAGCTTTCATTTTTGTAAAAACCGAGTTTAATTTCTTGTAAAATTAGTAGCTCAAAATGCAATCATGCGGGATAATGGGCAGCAATCCTTGCTGACAATGCCTGCCGCGTGCTGTGAAGGGAAAACTTTCAAAATAGGCATCACAAAAAATTGTATCCATTATTCCACCCCTTTTTGATTCCTGAGACCAGTGGTGTGGTAGTGGTAAAACTTATTTTTAGATGTTGTTTTCAAGGTTAATCTTTCATCCTAAAGTGGTTCTATTTTCTCTACGTAATAATGATAATATTATGTTTTGGGTTCAAAAATAAAGAGAAATAATCAAAGTCCCAAGAGTGAATTAAAAAAGACGCCGAGATGAAATTGAGATAGGGAGCCCTTGAGAAAAAAGCAAGGAATTGTGAAAGTTCTTCTCAAGTCCCAAAAATAGATCTAATCAATCATGTCAAAAAAATGTTCAATGCCATACGCGAAGGGGAGCAACCAAGTGAGCCTGCTGCCTTTAGCAGGGAAAAATTCGCTTTTTTGAGGAAAATCTTGATGTAAAATTGGATTTTCACATGCTCACACAAGTATTCAATGAAGCCGAGCTAATAGTTGATTTATCAGAGCATGTATGCATGTATGCATATGTTCGCAGCTTTCAAACAAAGATCCCATTTTAAGGAGCAACAATTGAGAAAATTTCTTCTGTTCTTGCTAAACCTCGTAAATTAGAGAAACGACAAGAATATATGCTCGCCAATTACACGAAATTTTACGAATCACATGTTTACAAGAGCATATTTTCTTTTGCGTAGGTGGCTAAAACATTTTTTTAAATTTCTGAAGCATTTTTATCAATGCACCTAATTAGCATATCTCCTTACGATCGTAACCCTTCACAGTAACAATGTAACATTATTATGTGATGTGATTTGATGATATGATCAAAATGGAGAAAAAATAATGTACATAGTCGAAAGATCTAACTGCATTGCCAAAAAAGAAAAATGACAATGTAAATTTAACATAATTTGAAATTTACTCGTTGATGCAATGCAAGATTTTTTGAGACGGAGCCAAGCCAAGCGTTAGAGAGAAAAAACTGTTGAATTTTATGTCTGTTGCGGTTATGAGATTTAAATTGAGGCATGTCACGACGACGGGTTAGTTAGTTAGCAATACACCAACTTAGTTCCACTGATGATGAATAGCTTTTTATGCAATGACAATAAAGAAGGAATAATGCAGAATGCAGACTGCTTTGTTCACTGATGCAAATGGCTTTGGCTCACCAAACACCACCACCACTATTACTACCAAGGGACAATAGATATTACGACTGTAATCATTATTAAATATTTTTTCTACCAAATACTTCCACATGATGTCCTTTACTTCAGAGTATATCGGAAAGATGCCTTTTTGTACATTTGAGTGCTTTCGAATTGAAAAGGGAAAAAAATGTAGCTGGTAGTTTTGCATCATCTCGTAATGAGCTAAATATGCAGAAGTTGTAGTGTAATATAATGCTCATCCTTAATACTCACTTCGTGCTGATGATGTTGATGATGATTGGTGCGAAGTCGCCTTTTTTGGGTAAGAGTTAGTGCACTTGGTAGTTTGGTGGCTAGTGTTGCGATTGTTGCAAGAAGAGGAGGAAGAAGGTGAAGACGAGCTCTAAAAAGGAGTAGCTAAGCGAGTGTGAAAGACAGTCTTGATAAGTATTTTCACTTTGACTGCAAGTCCAGTCTCTACTTCTCTCTCGAAGTGAACGGTTCTAAAAATGATCAAAGCTCCTGTTCTCATCTGCCTTGCCCTTGGTAAAGAAAATCAGAAAGTTTATTTCTCAAATTTCAAAGAAATTATAAAGTGCTCATTTTATCTTGAAATATTATTAAATTTTCGTTTAAAATCAATTTTCAGTTGGGGTGGCTGTCGCCTTCAAATGTCCAGAGCCCAACGGCTTCTTTGCTGACCCAAAGCAATGTGACAAATACTACGAATGTGTAGAAGGCACGCCTGAAGAGAAGCTGTGTCCAGACGGTCTCCTCTTCGAAATCAAGAACCCTAACCATGAACGCTGTGACCTTCCATTCTCCGTTGACTGTGGAGAACGTACCGAACTCCGTAAGTGATTCCAAAAATAAATTATATTCTTTCTCTCTAATTTACAGATACAACCGCAAATCTAGAAGTCATATAAAATCCCTACTTAGCCATTTTTGCATGCGCTTTGTTTCACAAGCGTTGAACTAGGTTTTGATTAGACAAATAGAATGCAGCAAATCCCGTTATTTCGATTTTATCGCATCCTGCTCAACAACTTTGCAAAACTGCACTTTTGACAATTTGACAGCAAGCAATGAAATTATGTGGTGGTTGCGATTGTATGCACTTGAATGCAAACGGAAATCTTGAGATTAAAAAGCTCAATGGTGAACAGTAAATGAGGATGGTGACGCGACGAGTTCATGATTTGCAATTTTTATCATCTCGTAATCACGAAGCAAGTTTTAATCGACCCATTTCCTCATTTGAAATCATACCTTTAAGGCTTGTGTAACAGGTGCTGGTTATGCATAAAGTAGGTGATTTATGGGATTAGCAATAATGAAACGTGTTTTTAATGTTATTTTCAGAACCGGCCACATCAAGCGTACAGTGTCCTCGCAAGAACGTAACGGGAAATTTTAAAATAAACCTAAATTATTTAATTTAATCCTTGATTCAAAATGTAAAATGTGGATTTTTTCCTTGCGTAATAGGGTTACTTCTCCCATGAAGATCCTCAAATCTGTGACAAATTCTACAACTGTGTTGATGGAGTAGCCAATGTTGTCACTTGCCCCAGCGGTCTCATCTATGACGACTACCAAGGTACCTGCACCTGGCCCCAAGATGCTCAACGCAAGGGATGCGAGAAGGAAAACCGCAAAAAGGGTACATTTTTCCTCATTCAATTTTGACCATTCATTTTTAACGTACGATTCATTTTACTGACTTGTTTTTACTTCCTCTAATTAAAAATAGAAAAGCTCCCTGACGGTTTCTCCTGCCCAGACGCTGATGTCCTCGGAAACAATGGCAGGCCCCTCCCACATCCCACCTATCCTCATCCAGAAGACTGCCAAAAGTTCTACATTTGCAGAAATGGAATTCAGCCCCAATTGGGATCCTGCCCACCTGGAACTGTGTACAATGAGGCTAACTTCAAGTGCGAAGATCCAGAGTCTGTTCCTGGATGGTAAGACAAAAGACCTTAATTAATTCATGATCCGCGACCCAACCCAATCAATCATAATAATTCATATTCATATTAAATTAACCTTTCAATCAATACTTGATACTAACACTAATGCTAACTAATCAAATGGTACATGATAGCTCTGACGGTGCAAGCAATCGTGTGAAGAGGTTGAACATGTAGGATAACCGGTTCAAGTAACTTTATAGCCAAAATGGAATCATTAATTTTGATGAATCAAGAGCAGAACATAAAGGCAAGGCTGCAGATACATAATTTCATATTTTCTATTTCATGCTCCAACAATGCTCACTCACACTTACCACCGATTAATTTTTGTTGTGCACTTTAATCAATGCACATCCCGAACTTTAAAGAGGAACTAATAGTGTCCTCCATTAAAAAATCCTAGCTTCCGTATCTTATCCTACCATCATATCATTACCAAAGAATATATATACGACTTATAATTTTGTAAATAAATTTATAAATTATAACCGCACCATACTTGGCACCTGATTTACACCACGCCTGAGACCAATCGGGATTCATCGATTCTGCACCCTACGCTTCCCCTTTACCCACCCACCTTCTCTTCGCAGTCTGCATTATTCTGCATAAATTAAAATATGCATTTGAATGAAGTACAATGACTAATGAAATGTGTTCTTTCTTTTTATTATCTTTACAGTGAGAAATGGTTCGACGATGACAAGAACTAGAGCAAGGATACACGTTATTTAGTCCTTTTTTATATAATTATTTTGTTATCTACTCATACAATGAAACTGCAGAGTCATCATCTTACATCGCATTTTCAAAATATCATCAGTATGACATGGAACAAGAAAGAAATATAATATAATACCATCAAAATTTTCGTCATCGTAATCTCTATCTCCCCTCTCCCCTTTTGGTTTTGTTGTCCCGTTTTAAATTAAAAATCAATTTTAATGTATACCATTTTAAAATAATGTTGTCTATTTTTACTATATTTTTGTATACCGTACTACATTACTTATTTTTATTTAGGGTTGGATATTATTAAACTTGTTTTAAAATAATTTTTTGGTCGAAATTGTACACAGAAGAAATTGTCACACTTCGTAAAAAATATAATATGAGAGAACAAACGAGGCTGACATTATTTTTTTTTAGAAAAAGAAAGAAATTTTTCGAAATAAAAAAAACTTTCTGAAGATCAAGAAACTCGTTGTACTTTAGATTCATTTATTTTGTTTCATCTGCGCTGATATAAACCCATCTCTATGTCCATTGACATAAATTTCATTCAATAAAATAGCATAAATTGCATTGCTTTCTTTGAAAATAGAAATATCTATTTTTTCACGATTCCATGAACTAAGAATACATTATTAACAAAATCATCACCGTAATAATCTCGGCGATTATTTTGTCCTTTGAGACCTAGTACTTATGCGTGAACTCTTGAAGTTACAATTTAAATAGGTAATGAAATACATACTTTAAAGGTGTGTTCTAGCAAAACGAAATTGGGATTTGCGGAGGAGATTTTATCAAATTCCAACTTTCCATAAAGGGAAATTATAATGAGTTCTCGAGCTCAGATTTAGTCTTTTCTCTAATCAAATCATTAAGCAGAATATTTTAAGCCATTAATGCAAATAAAAACCAATTTTGTGTTTATGAAAGTCCTGCTTCTACCTTAACTTTTCCCTATTTTCCCAGCAAGTGGCTAAAGGACAATGTAAAACCAGGAAATGCATGTGGCGACTTTTGAAGATATAAATATAATTCAAGTTTTAAGATGTCCTTCTTTCGTCTCTATTTAGCAAATAAGTCTCGATTGTCGTGGTTTTGCTGGGTCTTTATGTCTGATTTGTAAGCGGAGAGTGCAATGCTACTACTGCTAGAGCATTATAAATTCTCACTTGAGCGATGAGCGTCAGTAAAAAGTTAATTAAGCTTGGATTACTCTGACCACACGTAGAGAAATGAAAATATTTCTCATTCTCATTCTGCACCATGCAGAAATTCTGCATTTTGTCTTATGCTTTCTAGTCAAGTTTATTACATAAGTGAGCACAAAATGATCGGAGATAAAAATGGTTCGTGATTTATGGGAGATTGAATGATGATGACAGAATAATTTTACTCGGATTATGTAATTTTCAAATTATATTTATTGTGAATTGATTTGTATCATTAGGTTTTATGTGCACGATTTGATTTACGATCATTGTAGGGCTACTGCACCTTCCGAAGAAGGGATGCCTGCATAATGTGTTGCGTGGGCCATGGAAAACGATACGATAACAAATTGTCACGAGTATATATGTGTACTGTGTACCTACAACCGTATCATATCTCATCTCTTTTGTTCCGGGAAGTCCATTTGTGAAATAATTTGTAAAGAAAATTATTTATGAAAAGTTGCCGCATCATTGCATAATCTCATTTTAAACAATTTCTTCGACTTTTGGCTTGACTTGGTCCGTCTGCATCTGCGTCTGTGACGAAATACATTTTTTTCTTGAAATTCAATTCTCATCATAAATTGTCCGAAAATGAATTGTAATACAAGTGTACCTATCAAAAATGAGGCAAACCCTCCCCAGAGGGTAAATAAAAGTGAGTATTTTATCATCACCGTCAACATGTCATGTCGAATAGTCGAATTACAGAATGTAAAGCAGCGTAGTGTGCGTATTACTACCACTCCATCAAAAGAGCCATTAAATTCAAATATTTTATTAAATTATTTTGATGAGCTACGACAAAAACGTTAAATGGAAATGTGCAAATAAATCTGATTTATGAATGAAAAAATAAAAAAAACGAGTTTCTCGCATCATTGCATGTGAGCACATATATTATATGAATGAGTTCACGCACAAATAGGTAGATTGACAATAAGAATTAACATACCTAATTTGAAAAAGATACATATGAATAGTTGACTGTTGTAATGGAAGTATTACGATTTTTTGTTGCGCAAGAATAAAAAATGTTGATTTTTATGAACTAGAACATTCTGCTCTTGAGGGCAAGTATAGAAATGAAATGATTGATCTATTTCGAAAGTTGGGCTAGGCAGTAGATTTATCGAGAAGTACACGAAATGCTACGATGTATGGACAGCCGTAGGTACGCACTTCCTATCAAACTTCAAAGTGTTCATGTGAATTGATCAATGAATTTTGTAAAATATTCAAGTTAGCAAAACTATGTTGCAATCTAATTTACAGGCCTTCAAGTAAGAGTGATGATCATCGTATCATTCGTCATAGTCATAATATTCAAGATTGGTTTCTTTGAAGATTTGGTGCTAGTAAATTGGCCGCAGACGGAGGTAGTTTCTCTGGAACCCTGTTCTAAAAGTTTAAAGGTATCCTGAATAAAGAAAAAATATACATATACTTGTCATTGAAACCTGAAACGCAAGGGCAGAAGGACCATGGATCATCATTGACACAGACGCATCAAATTGTTTATTGTCAGAAAAGTACCGCGATAGGAAAGGACTCTTTCACAATGTACGGCATTGATCCTTCCTCTTTTAAGGTTCTTCATTGTCAATTAGTAATGCACAGATCGATATGAGTACAGGCAAGCAGGAAAAAGCAAAGCCTGACTGGATTCTGGATTCAAAATGGACTTACAAATGTAAAAAGGGATTGTTCTGCAAGTTGATTATTTTTAGCAGTCCAAAAGCGCAATCACGTGATGCCTCATGAATTGAACTTCAAGTCGGCAAACTATCCATCTTCGGGAAAAATCCCGGTTATCAGCGCTTTTCTTGAAGACAAAATGACATTTTTTGTAGTTTAAACGTTTAAAGGCAACGCCCAGACAGCTCACGATAACGACATTAATTACATGCGTGTTTCTCACTAAAGGAGTGTGTTCACAACAATCTTATGATATGGCAGGAGGGTGAGGAAAGTAAATGGTGCATAAAGATAAGCATTTTTTTGCTCTGCTAAAAGCCAAACCAAGCTACAGGCAGGGCAACGACTAATTCATATTAAATGTTGTAAGCTATTGTAATGCAATAATAAAAATCATCATCTCTTGTATTGATTTACTTNATTCATATTAAATGTTGTAAGCTATTGTAATGCAATAATAAAAATCATCATCTCTTGTATTGATTTACTTTTTGGGTATTACCAATATTTGGACACTTAAACAATAAGCAGTCACGAATGCCTCAGTACAATAAAATGTGCAATTGGGGACAAAAGAGCACAGAAAGGGTAGTTCAACTAGATGCATGCGTTCTTGAATAAAAATTAATAATGGAAGTTTTCGATTCAATCGCCACACCACCTACTCCCTACAATGCTTCTCAATTTAGTGGATGTGTGTTTAACGGTGATTTAAACGAGTGACGCTGATTAACTGGTCTACATAGTGAACATAAAAAATAATTGAAGATTAGACGAATCACTGTGCATTTTTTCTTGCCTCATTTTGATCGTCCACTTCCCCAAGCAAAATATATGCATATGGCAGAACTAATACCTCACCTAGGTCCTTCCATCACCGTCATCATATCACTTCAAGAAGCCAAAGCCAAAAACGATACGGACAACCTTCGATCAGCAAAATAATGAGCAAAGAGATCTGAAAGGCAATAGGTAGTAGGTATGTATGCAAACCAAATAAAATGAGATGTCTTTGATAAGCTATCGCTCTATCGCTCGCTCACGTTGAATTAAGTTGCTGCGATCTTTGTTACTAGTGTCGTGGTTGCAACGTCTCGTTCGCCTCCTTTGCTATAATATGCATTCACTTAAAATAAAATTGACAATAAAAATTCGACACAAGTAAACCTTGTGCTCCATAAAAGTCCATTGTTTTTTCATGACGAATTAAGTAAGCCAAAGTAAGTTTTGTTGAATGCATTTTGCTTTAAAAAAAAGTAATAACAAATTGATGAAAATGTTTGTATCATGATCATGAGGGTATCAATAATATCGTTCAGTTCTACTGCAATCCAATCCAATGCAATCTTAATGGCATCGCACAAGCACGGCTGGCCACAGAACACCACTATCACAATGACCAACAAAAATAAGACATTCTTTTTTCATTTGTATTCAGTTAATGTAGCCTGTAACGAGACAATACATCCAAAATCCCTTTTATTTAATCAGACTGTGCATTTCATTGTTACGAAAAGTAAGAGAGAAAAAATGACCAAGGAACAAGGAGCCCCAGCCCAAAACTATCCAAAGAAAAATAAGGATCGTTTTGCCAGTGTGGCAGTATACAGCTCGCAGTGTGCACAAAAGCTACAATCTACAATTTTCGTGTGCGTCGCGTGAATAGTGTGAGGCTACAACCACTGGCTTATAGGATCTAGATCTAGAGATTCGATAGGTTTCGTATAGAGAACGCCATATTTTAAAGGTTAGTTTTGATCGCATGAATACTTTAAATAAATAAATTGGCAAGCCATAGGATACCCACTATAGCAGAGCACCTTATTTTATAATCTCCTTATCTTAACTATGCATTATAAAAATGCATTTCGTTTCTTGGGGGTATGTAATGTACCCCCTCCCCTCGAAAATGTTTTGAGGGAGAAGAAAAAATATTAGCAATTCCTTTTTGTTACATGAGCATGATGTCGTGGTGCTGTTGAGGAATTTCGTATTTTGTGTCTGTCTCAGCCTGAATGAAAGGATATTATTTTTTTGAAGTTGTAGTTTTTAAACTGCTCTTTCTCTGAAATATAACCCGTAATAAGATTACCTATTTTGTATGTAATTGACAATAAAGCATTGTGACATAATAGGACTTGTGCAGTGTTAAGGGGTACTACATTATTCATGTGTGTAGTGGTAGACACATGCTTAAATATTTTTTTGCAGATGTGATCAAATAAATTATATTTCGAATAGTGTCATCGTTGTTCTTTCTTTTAAATAATCTCTTCCGGTATTATTGTTACAGAGGGAAGCAGTCCCCAAACATGGCGATGGCTAACCGAGCATCTCTTGTGGCAACATTGGTCACGTTGGGACTTTTCCATTGCGTTGCGGGTGAGTTGAAATTGTAGTAGTGAAATTACAATGAAAATGAAATTGTCTGGGACAGTGTAAAACATTTAACGAGACTTTTACGACATTTTTCATGAATGTAAATGAAATGTTATCTTAAAGCGTATATTGTTCACTAAGATAAAAGAGTGATAATTAAAATTGTAGATTCTGATTCTGTGAATTTCTTTGTTCAGAAGGTAATGCGTCAGTGATGTAAAAAATACCTAGTACATAGAATGAAACCAAGATGAATGATCTTACCTTATCTGCTTAGCAAAAAATGAACGATTGTCGGCTTCACTGGCTAGCTCAAGCGTGCGTAGATTATTTTCTTGAGCCAACAAATGCATAACTTTATTTTGAGAGGATACATTAGTAATAGATTAAATGGATAAAAATTTGCTATTATTTACTAGACTCATTTGCACAATTTTAGGTATCGAATACTCTCTTGTTGGAGCCCCCGGGTGTCCAGATGTGTACGGCCTTGCTGTCCATCCTCATCCCGAATATTGTGACAAATTTTACAAATGCGAGAACGGTACCTTGACCCTCGAGACTTGTGAGAATGGATTGATGTTCGATGGAAAAGGAGCCGTTCACAATCACTGCAATTACAACTGGGCTGTAAACTGCGACAAGCGTTTGGCTGATAGTACGTGGAAAGCAAACATTATCAATCTGATGTTTCTTGAACTCAGCTTTTCTTCTACTTTATTATTTTTTGTAAATAGTCACTCCAATCTCCACACCTGGCTGTCTCTACCAATTTGGAATCTACCCAAAATCTCACTCGTGCCATACCTCTTATATCAAGTGTGCCTACGGAGTCCCATACGAAACTCCATGTGAACCCGGTCTCGCCTACGATGACAAGACTCACTCCTGCAACTGGCCGGATCTTCTCTTGGAACAATGTAACCCCGAAGGTGGGTATTAAAGTTCACAAATAGAACCTTTTAGACTTGTGTTGTTGTCCACTAAAGCTTGATTTTCATATTGTCAACAGAGGTTGTCGGCTTCCGTTGCCCCGATAAGGTTGAACCTGGCACCCTCGCTTACAAGTTCTGGCCATACCCACGTTTCGCCATCGGTGACTGTGGAAGACTCATCACTTGTGTCAATGGATACCCACGTCTCATCTCCTGTGGTGATGGCAAGGTCGTCAATGACGCCACTTTGACTTGTGAGGAGCCAGAAATTGTTCCCAAGTGGTGAGTACAGAAAGCTATAAAACTATTCCGAAGAGTTTGAAAAATCCATATGAAAACTTATAATCTGCTGTTTGTCGTTTTCAGTGCCACCTACTACGCCGTCAAGAAGTAAATTAAAATTTAACAACTAAACAACTGAAAAGACTTGTTAAACATGCGGGGTCTCAAAGGATTATATGTAAAATGATTTTTTATAAATGAAAATGTGTTTTACGCATAACATTCTATATTTTTGTATGACTTCTGGGGAGGTGCTGGTGTCAATTCTTTCTCTGAAAGCTCTCCAACTATGGGAATAAAATAATAATTAGGAAAAAATAATTAAGCGTATTGCATACGATAAATTCAGTAAAAATGGAGTTTTATTGTACATTCACAAAATACATAAGCATACACACTTGCCATCTGCGTCAAAATCATTCT
>JAHZNI010002440.1:0-21564 GCA_027744415.1 Seira ritae | reverse complement strand
TTCTCTAACAACGCAGTTCGCTGTTTCTGTGTGCCGAGTTGCTTAGATCGAGAGAGCCGCAGAGAGAAGGCTGACTGGCTTGGCTTATATGTAGCTTTGGTTCTTTTGGCCTAGTCTCTGGGCTCATCTCGCACTCGCAATTATATTTCTCCTTCTGGCTTTTTTGTATTGTTGGCAAGGAATATCAGAATATCAACAACAACTAAAAACAGATGATGATAGTATAGGAGAGGGGATCTTTTTGGAGTTTGGATAGGGCCATACTTGTTTAACTAAAAGGTGCAATATTAAAAAAAATCACTGACTGACAACATAAGGATTGCATAATAAAAAGTATAATATATCTGCACAGAATAGTTTATCTACTAATCCTCATCCCCATTTTGATATTGATATTGGGACACAGAGACAAGACAGGTCATAGCCATAGACGTGTAGCCTAACGATATAGCCAGAGCCAGAGGAAAACAAGAGAAATATTTAGCTCATCAAGTAGAGGGTAAGTCAAGTATAGTATTGGAGTATACAAATATTGTATTTAGCTATTATATTTATAGGGAGGAAGTTATGCGTATTTTGGAAATAGGAACATTTTTGGAACGGAAAAACATGCATGCACTTTACTTCGTTCTTCGTGGTTCTTGGTAGTTATTTGTTGTTGTCGTGATGTGATCCTGTTTACCCAAAAATCTGTTACCAGCTTCATACTTGATGTTGATGGCAGTTGGCAGTCTTCATTTTAATTTTAGATATTTACTTACATGTATGTTATTATCATTGCTTTGAAATTTGCGGGGAGCTTTAATTTTTGAGAGTGTTTAAGCCCATCCATTCGAATTTGACTTAGTTAATGTAGGGCAAGGGCAAAAGGATTTATTAAATGAAGTGTAGTATCTTAATCTTAAATATTCTTTAAAAACTATAACTATATTATTGTATATTTATCTAATTGTGATTATGACTTTCTGTTACTTTGCAGGTGTGTAATGAGGTCGCTTTCCTGAATAACTCTCTCTTGTCAGCCTATTATCTTGAATAATCTGTGAATACAGTCCAGAGGAGAGGCAAGAAGAAGTCAGTAGAATTAGACAACACATTAATTCTGGAAATTGCGATTCGAGTGACATATAGAATGAGCCTGAGTGGCATAACTACCTTAAGATGTCTTCGAAATTCGGCTGGAAGAATCGTACCTCATAGGCAAAATAGGTTGCCATCTACAAAAGGTAAGAACATTATAACTATAACATTTCACAATTTTGATTTAAGTCGGATGTCTACCCAGAGCATGAAGAAAAACCCTGAGCTCTTTGTGATCGTTTTCTAGAGTTTTCCTCGGCTGGAATTTTGTTTGGAAGAGTACCTCCTGGTTCAGTTCCTCCTCCTCCGACAAGCTCTGATGGAGGAAAGAGTAGCGATCCTACAAAGCGCACTGGTGGTGGTGGATCCGGATCGGGAAGTGGAGTGAAAGGCGGAAGTTCTGGAAGAGATGGCCTGTCTTGCCCTAAATGTGGTGATCCGTGCGTCCACGTTGAAACTTTTGTGTGTAAGTTACGGTTTGCTAATTAAGATTTGTCTCATTAAAGGTGACAGGCTTTTAAAAGACTATCTCGTTTATTTTTCTCACGTGTAGCCTCTACCAGATTCGTGAAATGTGATAAATGCCAGCATTTCTTTGTCGTTATATCTGAATTTGATGGGAGGAAGCATATTCCTGGACATAGTAATCCCGTCCGACCTGAGGGGGACTACGCTCAAAACAGACAGAGCAACTTTGCAAATGCTGCTTATAAAAAACAACCCCCACCGCCTAAGAAAATCTACGAGTACTTGGACAGACATGTTGTAGGTCAAGAACAGGCGAAGAAAGTATTGTCGGTGGCTGTGTACAACCATTATAAGCGTCTAAGCGTTAACATACAATCTCCAGCTCAAAAGCAGGCGGCAGATGCTGCTCCAGTGAGAAACTTAGATGGGTTTACGGATCTTTCCAACACATTTTCACATCGTAAGTATCTTTTGCGTTTTTGTAATATCCTCACCTCCGACTTGCACGCTCGGCTAAATAATTTCACTCAAGAATTAGTAGGGTCAGATACATTCTATGATTATTATGGTTAATTAAATAATACAGACCTATTGCACCTTGGTGGCTTAGGGCATAGTGCTCTGGGCGCGTATCCCCAGGGACATCAACCGCATTCACATCCCCATCATATTGGTCCCAGCTGGGCGAACTCAGATACATACTACGAGGGACGGCCTGGAAGAGGGCAACCTCTCGGTGGCATTGGCCCAGGTGGGCCTGGATCTCCATATGGGCCTTCTATGGCTCAGCCTCCTGCTGGAGCCGCTCCTCCCGGTTCCCCACAAAGTGGAAGTGACGTACTCGACAACCAAAATAACGAGCCCAAATTGGACAAGTCCAACATTTTATTGTTGGGACCCACAGGGTAAAAATATTAAATTGAAAGAATCTAATAAACTTGATTTTTTTTGAAAAGTCAATTATAATTATTTGTAATTAATTGTTTTCTTTTTAGTTCTGGAAAGACATTGCTTGCCCAAACCATAGCCCAGTGTTTGGATGTGCCTTTTGCAATCTGCGACTGTACAACATTGACCCAGGCCGGATATGTTGGTGAAGACATTGAATCCGTGATTGCAAAACTGCTGCAGGATGCCAATTACAACGTTGACAGAGCACAGACAGGCATTGTTTTCTTGGATGAGGTTGATAAAATAGGAGCTGTACCTGGAATTCACCAACTGCGAGATGTTGGCGGCGAAGGAGTCCAACAGGGAATGTTAAAGGTATTGTTGTTGTGTTTATTCTTTATTGCGTTTTGGTTTTTTGAAAGTTGAATTTAAGTTAATTAAAATTACCATTTTTCAACACAGATGCTCGAAGGTACAATCGTGAACGTCCCAGAAAGAAATTCACCTCGAAAACTTCGTGGAGAGTCGGTACAAGTTGATACGACAAATATTTTGTTCGTTGCGTCGGGTGCGTTTAATGGAGTTGACCGAATTATCTCTAGACGGAAAAATGAAAAGGTTAGTTGTTGGTTTAGCTTTTAACTGATGCCAGTTGTGTCTGGGGATCATTATGATGTGATTTCCTTCAAGAATCGCTTTTAATTTTCAACGTCGTGTGTGAATTACAGTATCTAGGGTTCGGTGTCCCATCTACGGCTTCGCAAGGAAGAAGAGCTGCATCTCAAGCTGGTGTTGCTCATATGTCCGGTGGTGCGAGTGACGCTGCAGAAGATTATGCAGAAATGGATGCCTACATGAAACAAGTTGAAGCCCGAGATCTAATCGAGTTTGGAATGATTCCTGTGAGTAATGTATTTTGAAAGAAAATTACATATCGGATTGTCTTACCTTAATTAACTAACTTAATGTGTGGTATTTATTTCGTTGTTTTAGGAATTTGTCGGGCGTTTCCCAGTCCTTGTACCATTCCATTCCCTCAACGAAAATTTACTAGTCAGAATACTCACGGAACCGAGAAACGCAATGGTCCCCCAGTTCCAGCGTTTGTTGGCAATGGACAAGGTAGATTTATCTTTTACGTCAGACGCCCTTCGTTCAATTGCTAGACTCGCGTTGGAAAGGAAGACTGGAGCTCGTGGGCTCAGGGCCATTCTCGAGAGTATTCTGTTGGAACCCATGTTTGAAATTCCTGGGTCAGTGCCAGCTTTTCATTGAAAGTAGATTTAGTGTAAAATCCAAGATTTTAACTGAACAATTTTCCTCTTTAGATCTGACATAACCGCTGTACACATTAACGAGGACGTAGTAATGGAGCGACATTCTCCTATTTATACTAGAAATTTGGCTATGGACTGTAAAGATTCACCTTCAAGCTCGCGACCGGATAGTCCCTCCCCTCACCAAGAAGAAGTGATGCTAGAACTGAAACGACGAGCCTAATTGGTTAGCATGGCGTGGGCATGCTCATTTCTTCAAAGTCGGAATCGCGAGGAAAACAGTACCTTTCTATATCGGAGGCGCATATAAAGTTTAATAGATAAATAGATAGATGCCCGATTGATATTCCGAAAGTGATTAACTCATTCATTCTAAATTTTCTGGTGTCAATACATACAATTGAATAAATCTAACGATTGAACTTCTGACGCAATATAATTGTTGAAAGTTATCAAAAAAGATTACCGATAGACTCTAAAGGTTAGTGCGTAGGTAATTGATGTAGGTTACGCTTCCACTACTACCACTTATGAACGCATCCATTTTCAGCTGCCAATAATTTTAAATTGGAAGAAAAGCTATGCAAATGTGGAAATGATAAGTACTTTGTGGTTGATTGAGAAGCACCGCAAATTCTTTTTGTATTATGTATGTAACGCTATTTTGAATTATGACACACTATACATACGTATGCTTTTAACTTTTACCAAGTTTTATGTATGAAACTTTCATTGCAATATTAAGCAAGTAAAAACAATTTAACATAACATGGTTAAATGAAATCAGACAATTAAGGACAAAAGGTGTAAAAACGCATACAAATAATGTCGTCAAGCATAACTCTAATTACTAACTATAATTCTGTAGCACTGGTCGGGCCGGTCATTCAATTTCAGCTAAGAAAAGACTAGTTGGATATTGGATAGATTAACTACAGCTAGAATATTTTGAATAATTTAAGTTAAGCTACTTGAACGAGTAAATTGTATCGTGAATTTTGTAAATAAAATTATATACGCGAATCCTGACATCGAATTTCATTTGATTTTCATTTAGTTGAGCTGACAATATTCTTAAGTTATTTGCAGATAAGATTGGCTTAGAATTACGGCTAAATACTACATACATCCATTAGTCATGATCTTCCACGTTTGTAGAACTACATAAACGCAATGAGGAAGATTTTTTTTTGAAAAATTATGCCAGTTCATAAATGGACTACTTTATAGCAATCTTAATACCTGATATTCCATAATCAATTTTAGTCATTTTGCACTTATTAAAAGACGCTCATTAATAGTGATTCTCCAGCTGAACACTCAGTCTGGCATGAATGTTCTTCGTGCACTAGACAAATGCAAATTATGAAAAAAGCAAGGCAATACAAGACAAAATTACACAAAACAATTATTTTATTCTTCACTGATGGATTGACATTGGTTAGTTAACATATTACAGACCAGTAAAGATCATACGAATTCGACGACGATTATCTTCATCTTAAAAACATATGTACAATTCATAACTTACTTTATAATATAACAGTAAACACCAACAACTCTGCGAAATTTCTGCAAAGAAGTGGTCATGTCACACAGTATTCACAACATCATACATTTCATTTCTATTTAATCATAGATAACAGCTTAATTTCACAGTTACGGATGTAATCCAAAACACACTCTATTTGAAGTACTTATTGTTTACGCGTACAGCAATTCAATTATTAATTCATCAAAATATCTTTTACGCAATGTCTGATTCTAGCGCACGGAATTGTTTGATTTTGTGCGCATGGATAGGATAGTACAGAAAGAAGAGATTAAAAACATGTAAATGTAAACAATTCATTAAAATCTGGAACTTGAGTTCATGAGTGATATCTTGTTACGAAAATCTTATTACCAGTTATTGCATAATTTCATCTCACATAATTATCTGCATAGGTAGGTAAAAAGATTTTACTGTCATTTTTAAGTTTTAAATTGTTGATTACGTGTTAATCGATTTTTTAACGCTTTCGGAAAGTTTCGGGTAAATAGAAGAGAAGCAGTAACATCATCTACACATCTTCACTTCAGATTAAGTTTTTTGATTTGCGATTTCCGGCCGAGTAAATGTGATAGATCCGCTCGGTCGGTGTTGAAATCCGGAATTTTGCTGTGCATGGACTCGAGAATATTCTTCAAACGTTCCTTCTGCTGCCACCTCTGAAAAGATTAAAACAAAAAGTTGTAAGTGTTATCCACATTGATGGCTGAAGTTTGTAATTTTTCAATTCATGAAAGGTATACCATTTTGTTGATTTTCAACTTTTCCAGGGTGCTTTGCATCTTGCCTGTACGTGGCTTCTCCTCCAACTTCTTCTGCTTCGCTTTGTCGAGAACTGGGGCCACTGGAATAGCCTTCTTAAAGTCTGGACTTGGTGGGCCATGAGGCTATTAAATTAAATTACATTCATTAAATTAAAAAAAAGAATAAGACTTTAACCAGAAGCGTGTTTAGTTTTTAAATAAACATACGTGATAGTTTCTAGTGATCTTGATCTTCGTTTCAAAGTAATTGAACGCAAACGGTTTCATGCAGACTGCATGAGTAGTCTTCCCAACCTTGGAAAAGCTGCGATTACCTTTGTCCACTCGCCACTCACAAATGTACACGTGTTCTTCTATAGCTCCTAAAAATGAAATGAGCGAGCGAATCTTTAGATTAAGTAATTAAGTAGAGCTGGCAAATAGAAATAGTTCAAAGTACTAACAAAGTCATCATCAAAAAATATACCTTTCGGTCTTCCTTTGCAGTAAGTAATCGGATCCAGAACCCAACATCTTCCGTGTATCAAATCAATCTCAATGAGCTCACTAACTGGAGAGCGGCAGATCTCATTCCTGAAGAAACGACGGTTGTGCTCATGGAACGTTTCGCTCGGTCGGACATAATGATGGCCAAACGCAAATCTAATTCCCCTAGAGGAACAAAGTTGACCGATGCGATTAAATGGGAGAAGACAAAAAAGGACTTTTTTAATACTAGAAATAAAATAATGTATGTACTTACTTTTGAATGTACAGTGACTCCACACGAAATATGTCACAATCTTTGGGAACAAGGGGTCCAGCAGTCCGGTACGTAGGTCTCTCAGTGACGGGGACACCATCGACATGAGGAGGATCTCTCAAAACATAAACCGTATCGTTCTTTCGAATCATAAAGCCATCCTGTCGAACTAAGGTAACAAATTCCTTCTTGTCAGGATCGGGATCGCAGTCACTATTGATATTCACAGGAACCTCCCGATCAACAGGTCTTGGATCACATTGCTCACAGTAATAAGGCTGCTCGTCCTCTCTCGTCGAAGAATTCCCATTTGCCCCACTTCCAGATCGAATGAGCAATTCAGGAGGAGGTCGATTCATTTCCAAGTCGCCGTCTACATCAATTCGCTGAGTTTCCATTTCTGAAATGTCCAAGTTATTGGAACTGCCCGCTTTAGATTCTGGTGCTTCCATTCCTTGATTAGAATCTTCCTTAATTTCCATGATTGGCAATGGATCGCGAATGTTGAGGATAACATCATCCATTAGGACCTCCTCGTTAAGCGCAGCAAGTGGACGAGAGTTTAGCTTGGCGAGAGCTGAAGGACTACCAGTCGATGAAGAAGACGAGGTACAATACGTGGGACTTCCAAGGGGGAAGTTGGCCTTAGCCTCTTCGTTGGCAGCAGTTTTGACTGGAGAAGGAACGGGAGCAAAGAACTTATTGCGTTGCTGTTTCTTCTTACGTTTGTTCTTCTGCTGGTCGCTTCCTTGTTTGGCGGTATGGGGAACACGCATGCAGTCGCTATGTTGCCACACACAGCACTTATCACATTGAATCATCACACCCTCGTCTGAATGCCTGTCACAGATGCAGCGTATGACATCATCGACCTTAGGATCCACTAGAATTTCTTTGAATGCAGGTAACTCATTCTGAACAGGCGTGCCCTTGCTCCCTTTGTGAACTATGAATGGCTCTAACTGATCCACCGCTTTGACTTTCAGACCTTTGTAAATGTCTTTGATCTTCCTGACGTTCTGCGAGATTCCTGGCTTATCTTTCTCGAGGGCTGCTTCAAAATTCGACAACACTGATCCCAAGTCTATTTCAAAGCTGGATAGTGTTCGATATTCACCGCGGAGGATTTTCTTGGATATTTGCGTCAGATCAAGTGGATTTTCAACATTTGCGTATAGCTGCGGATATTTGCGCTTAGACGGCAGGTTCATGAAGGGATGACATAAAACATTCCCGTTGTCATCTGAAAAAAATAAAATGGAAAATGTCAATTGGTATATTACGAAACATTTTCAACTTCAACTAAATAAAATGTAAATCAAAAGAAAAACTTTTACCTTTCGTTTTGGTCAACTTGATGAACAATTCATAGAATATTTCAGAAATTCTTGCAAGTCTGGACAGTTTCGGGTCGTCCTCCGGGATCTGAGGTGGTTTGTTCTTGGAAGATCCGGCCTTGTATCTCGTAGTCCACGCTGCCATTATCTTCTCTAACTTGTCACCAATGCTGACCTTGTCATCCACTTCGTGACGCATCTTTCGGATCTATTTGAATGAATGAATTTGAAAATAAAAGTATGTTGTAATTATAGTTGTTCATAAATTGTAAACAATATTATCAATTTTAAAAAAGAAAAGCTTATATCAATCAATTCGAGTCTACGTCTAACCTTCTCGTAATTCCTGATTAAGAAGCAATTGTGCACTTGGACAAAGTTTTTATCCTTCTTCGATAAATGCTTCATTTTATCCGAGCCATTTTCTTGGATGCCATTCATGTCCTTGTTTGATAGTTGGCCAAATGATTTCCCACGTTTTCCATTGGCAGTGCCATCGCCGTTCTTTCCGATCTTTGTACGTACCCCGATCACTCCTCGACATTTCTCACTCCCGCAGTAACAAGGCTATGAAAAAGTAATTTTCAATTTGAATTTGACTGAATTCTGAATCGACTATAGGTTCCCCTTATTAAAATAATACCCTTAGCGAAAAATAATAAATGATTTTGTTCGTCGGTTCTTACAATTTTCACCACACGTGGATGGGCATTCGGTGTACACAACACGATTCAGACAGTCGTCGGTGGCGCATTTCATGGGACCATCAGGACAAGAGCATCGTTCCAGCTCCGTGTCATTGGAAATCGGTGGCTTGGAGTGGCCAAAGTACGCATCTGTAAACAAAAGTATACAAAATTCACTCAAATGAATGAAGATATTTTTCTAAAACCGTTTATGAACGAAAAATGCTATACAGCAGGCAATGACTTACTTTGTTTAATCTTCTTAAAGTTCCACGAGTCTGGAATGATCTCAGGCATCTTTGCTTTCCTTGGCTTCGTAACGGCAGGAGCGTCTGATGAAGAAGATGTAGCGTCTTCAGAACCTTGCCGTGTCAACTTGTTCTCCTTCTTCATGGATGCCACAGCGGCAGCTTCAGTCTCGGCCAATGCTCGCTTCTGTTCTTGAAACACTTCATTGACATGTTTGGCACGCATCACTCCAAGACACCAAATATCGTACGGTAATCTATATTCACGTGGCGTCGTCGTTTGAAATTCACTAGATTCCGGATCTGGGGGAAGTGGTAGAAGTGGATTTGACATTTCCACCTCGCTCCTGTATGCTTCAGAAGGATTCAGTACCTTGAAGAAGTTTGACTGTAACCCACATGGCATGTAGTTATCCTTCTCAGGTGGAACCAGAACGTCAGGCGCGTCAACGAGATCAGGAATAAGACCTGGAAGGATTGGTTTCCCATCAGGATCTGGGGAGGCAACACGAGCTTGATCTTCGTCTACAGACATAATTCGAGATTTCACACGTTCGCTCAACGGGAAACTGTAAAGCGAGGATGGCGCAGAGATTTCTGACAATGAATTCTCCTGATTTACAGTCGATTCCGTCTTCACGGTCAAATCAACACCCAAAGCTTCCACCTCCACTTCATTCTCATTCGATTGTGTTCCGTTGGATTCTTCCTTGAACGTGAAAGGCGAAGCAGCGTTAGCACCAGAACCAGAGTCTGATAGAGGAACGAGTGGTTTGGAACTCGACACTTTCGGGCCCGGTTTCTTCTTCTTCTTGGTGCTTGGGAACCCAGTTCTGTTTACCTTCCTTCGTTTCTTCGGAAGAGGCTGCTGGTTCGAAACTTGGGCTTGTTCTAAAGGTGAGATGAGAGGAGTAGAAATGGCAGATGCTGAGGAAGGTGGGGATCGCAAGGCAGTTTCAATGTCAGTTTCCACCTCTGTCGAGATCTCTGATTCATTCAGACCACTATCATTTTCCGAGATGGGGGCGGATTTGAACTTTTTCGTCGGAAGTACATTTTCCACTGGAATGGTACGCTTACGTGATGACGTGGTCTTTGGAGGAGGACTCACGGGTTTCGTTTCGGATATGATCACTAAATCTTCCTTTTCCTCATCAGGCTCCATTTTGAGACGCTTTGTCTCCTTCACGGGAGATTTTTGAGGAGATCCAGTTTTGTTCACTGGGGAATGAGACCGTTCGGTGGAATCGTCCAGATCTAATTTTCTAGGTTTGCGAACCCTCCCAGAGCGACGGGTTGCTTCTTCCGAAATGTCGGTGATATCAGGAGATATGATCTGCTTCTTCTTGGACATTGTCTGCTGCTTCCCTGATGGCGTTCTCTGCTTCTTTGTACTACTACTGTTGGCACTTGTTCTGCTTGACTTGGACTTGTTAATCTGTCTGTCAGTTGGTGAAGTCATCGATGGAGATGACTTTCGCCAATCTCCAAAGTCGTATCGATTCCTTACTCTAAACACCGGTGAAGCCGCAAATTTGATCTCAAATGATGGCTTGTAAAACTTTGCATCTTGACCGAACGTTTGTTCTGCCCTGAGAGCACTGTGAGAAATACTTTTACCCATGGAATCATTATGATGGTGCTGGTGACGCTTTTTCAGAGGGAGTCTTTGCATCTGGTTACTGGCCTCCTTCATGTGGTCATTGACTATATTTATCTTCCGTTTTCGTCCTCCACCTGAAGAAGTGTGAGAAGTACTTGCGATCGGCGACTTGGGAAATGAATTGCGAAGTGGGGCAGTAGGAAAATCCGACGTCACAGAATAAGTCCTACATCCAAAGACACCTTTGGATTGTGGGCGAGGCGCTTTACTACTAGAATCACTCTTTGAAGATAGCACTTTCTGCAGATCGTTGCACAAACTTCGCTCCTCCTCTTGAGAAAGACAATTCGAAGTTTGAACAGGAATCACCTTCCTCTTCTTCACATTCTTGCGCTTGTTCTTCTTCCTCTCTTTCGCCATCTTCTTCTCTTTGGTTGTCATTTTCTTGACTTTCTTCTTCCGTTTTTTCTTACCCGTGCTATCCACTTTCTCCGACTTAGTCTTCTTCGACGAGGCAACTGGTGTTGGAGGAGTGATTATGACGGAGGGGACTGGTGTGACTAGGTGGTCTTCCGGGATGTATTTCTTAGCCGCTTTAGTTTTAACAGGAGTTATTATATGACCGGGATTCATGGAGGGGGCAGATGTGTAGCCACTTAAACTATTAGAATTAGAAATGCAATTGATTTCATGACTGGTGGGTACAGAGGTAGGTGGTAAGGCTAACGAAGACTTCGTATTGTTTTCAAGAATTTTCTTCGGCGACTGCGGCGTCCGAGAATACTCAGAGGCGTAATCTGAATGGAAATGAAATTTTCTTGGAGATGATGTCTTTGAAGCGGTAGGGATGAAGGCAGACTTCTCTTCATTTCCACCATCAGATCCATTCACGAGAGGGGAACCGTTAGGTGTCTTCACTCTACCTTTCGGGCTTATGGAGGTCATAAGGCAAGATAATTTGGTTTTCTTTTTAGGCTTATCCATTTCTGGTGATGAGCTAAGTACCCTTTGCTTCTCAGGAGTACTTGTTCTAGACCAATTATTCTTTGTACTCAGTTTGGTTGAATGAATGTCTATTGCTTGCTGAGGCGAGGAGGCAGCTGCTGGCGATTTCTTTTCAGGAGTGGAGACTGAAACAGGATGAGATACTTTCTTCGATGGAGACGTCGTCGACATTTCAGGTACAGGAGGAGGAGATTTGGCAAACTTGTTTGACTTTTGTTTATCAACTGAGAGCACTTTCGTATCGTTAGAGGCATCCATCACGAGGCATGATGCCGAGGAGGCACGCTTTGGCGAATCGTTAAAATAACATTCACCCCTTTGATTTGCCGGCCTTAAAGCTGCTAATTTTAACTTGACGCTGCCAGATTCATAGCTGGTTTTGCTAACCGAAAAGTTGCGGGGCTTACTTTTCTTCCTGTCTCTGCTGTCGCGAGAGTCGTTGCTGCTAGCATAACCGGAATGCTTGATACGACGGTGCAAGTCAACGAGTGGTTTTGCAGGATAATGGCCTGTGCCTCCACCGTTTACCAAGGGAGGAGTTTCCTTCTTCCGCCTTCCTGTTGAAGATGCCTTCGACGTGGCTTTTGATGATTGAGAAGCAGTTGATTCTCCATCTGAATCCGAGTCTGAGGAATCCGAAGACGCCGAAGAACACGAGGAACCATCACATGAGGAACCGCTACTGCTACTCCCACTTTTGCTGCCTTCGCCGTCTGATTCCTGAATAAAATTTGTGAAAATAAGGGAGTAATTTAGAAACTACACATTATTTAACAACCTCACTAATAAGAAGTCTTGTAGCCTTACGTCACTATCTGAATCGCTATTCGAGCCATCCGATTCTTGTGATTCCTCAGATTGGCAAGGAGTTTTTAGGCCATTACATTGTTTGTCATTATCGCGTAGTTCCACGGGCTTCTCTCGACGCCGAGCGGCAGCTGTGTTCCGCCAAGTATTCCCCATATGAAAGCTCGGATCAGCACCTGAGAATGGCTCCTAAAAATTATACAAAACAAAATTAGTTTTTCAAAGTACTTTTACATTTTTCACTTAGCCAAAAAAAATCAATGTAAATTACGAAATCTATTTGAAAAACATTACGTTTAGAGCTGCAATGTCAACTGTTGAGAGAACGTCTTCTTGATTATTTTCGTCTTCCCTAGCAGGGCAGACAGAGTGGAGCCTCGGCAAAGCGTCCGGTCTCAACAGCACCCTCGGACTACTAGTGTCCCCAATGCCACTTTCCATGGCTCTGGACTGAAGTGAAAGATACTCCGTAGTTGATTGAAGATAACCACTGGAAGTGGTCTGCGTAGTGGGAAATTGTCTTCGTTTATTTTTCCTTCACATGGTAAATGTTTAATATCAAGCTGGATTTTATCACGCGTAACTGGCTACAAAGGAGCACCTGGAATTAGAATACACACAAAAAGTAAGAACATAATTTCAGAGAATTAATATTAACTATCAACACTACAGGCTTTTACTGGACTACCCTAATAATTGCTGATTAATCAGCGCACACTGCTATGATTTATTTATTCCTTCTTTAAAACCGTGCCACAAGATTCCTCTGCTTCTTTTAGCTATTTTGGCCTCTCATTGAATCTCGTCAAGTCAAAATGAAAGATAAATAACCTCAGGAATAATAACATCATAAAATGTCTCGCTGCTTTACAACCTTTTGTTAAATCTTTACTCTTTTCGTCTCGCTCATATATTTACGATTATTTAAAGGTCAGAGGGTGGATAATGGAATTTATTATCATTCCACAATGCGACACTTACTTCTTTAACTGCATTGGATAAGCATTAACACTCAATTTACCGCTCGAACTAAATATCATCAAATCTTCATTCGGATTTTTTAAATCTAACCAAAAAGTCTAACTAAAATATTTTTCTTAACTCACAAAAACTTTCCAACTTTAATGTAATACTTGTACTTGTGCATTACATTTTAATTAACTATATAAGTGGTTACAATGATGGCATTAATTATGCAACCTTTCAACCAATTATTCATCTCACAATTCTAGAGACAAGCTTCTGAGATTTAAAATTCTTTTGCTTACAGATTCAAGGATTTTAATCAGACAGACTGAATAGAAGATTTGATTTGTCTGTGTTTTACTTTTACTTTATATCACCGAAAGGCAACCAAACACACGACGCGACTCTTCTGTTCTGACTGCAGTGCAGTTTAACTTTGATGCGATCTTTGCTAGCATCATCATCGCCTTTCCAGGCTTCAATTCAATGTTCACCGCCAGATATATTCCATTCCAGCTTCAAACATTTTTGGACTTTTTTTTGGAGCGCGAGCGACTGCTACTCACTGCAGAAAAAGATGATGGCAATGCGATGGCATTGACTATCTACCCTCCTATTTAAACACAAGCTCACTGGCACAGGCTATTTTAAATGCGAAATTTTTACAAAAATTGCATACATACATGAGCAAAATTATCCCACGGCCCACTGAACTTTACTTGCCTTTCATAAACAAACCGTGAGCGAGAATGACAATGTTTTGATAAAGGATGGCGTTCTGGGTCGCGGTCGGAGTTTCAATAAACAAGTCCACCTTTGTTCATGATTAAACTTATTATTATATGCATGATCACTAGTTAAATTACCTCAACGAACGCAATTCTACGGAAATTAACAATTTTGCTCCGAAACTTCACTTTCATTCGCGGATATTTTTTCTCCCAGATAAAGATAATTTGATTTAAAAGAAGAGAAATGAGAAGCTGCATAATATATTGCTCCTCATAGTGATGCATAATACTAAAGACTTAGGAATAAGAATTAATTTTAATTGTTACTGTTACATGCTTTACTTTTGATTCGATATGCCATGTGCCATACCTTTCTCAATGCCTTTTTTCGAGGCTAACCAATGTTCTAGTACTACTAGTGTGTAACTGTAACCTCTGCGCAACAATCATGAGTTCCGATCCGATTCAATCAAATCTAATAAATTACTCACATTTTCCACTCGGCGAACTCACTCAAATGATGGAATAAATTGGATCGATATTTCAATTTTCATGCGTTATATTATGTATGGACATGGACATAGGCCATGGATTTTTTTTCTTTTGTGACTACCTCTACCTCCCATACATTTTTGCCATGTTAAAATTAACTGTGTGTAATTGTAATGAGCCTTAAACAAAAGAACTGATAATTGCGCATGTAAATTGCAATACAACATAATATATTGATCCCTCCAGCAATTTCTCTTACCTCCACTTATTCTAAACAGATGAACACAATAATAGTAACAAAAAGGGAACTCTGAAGTTTATATCAGAAAGAGCATGTTCTTCTCCGTTCCATTCAAACTCGAACAACACATTTAGCTGATTATCTACACCAAATTTTCACATTATGTACATTCACTCACAATTAACAAAACAATTAACCATCATCATCATATTAATTTTCCAGTAATAAACTCCTCCTATATTTATCTCTTTTTGACTTGGTGTGTGCACTATCTATCTGCACTGTGCACTCCATCCATCCACTCACTCGAAATATCAGATAAACGAAGGGATATCCTTTTTTAGTTAGCGCTCAAAAAAAGATCCTCTCTCACTTGCACATATTTATAGCTAGGTAAAAAAATAAGTTGCTCTAGAACTGAACGCTGCTGCTAAGCTGGTGACACAGAAAGGAAGGAAATAAGGCTCATTTTTTATATCAAAAAATGAATGTATGAGCGTGAGGTAAAAATAATATGATCTATTTAGGAGAATAATTTTTTTTCTCTAATGCGATAAATATAGAGGGTGATGATGATGATCAAGTTTGATGCACACACATTTTTGTTATAATCGAATGGAATGGAGTAAGGTAAAAAAAGGTGGTTAAGTGGAGAAGTGCGAAAGGATCATGTTAGTTAGATGAAATGAAGAAAAAACAATGCATTGAAGAAATATTCTTTTTTTGGAGGAATGGAATGAAATGGTATGAAGTGAAACATTGTTATAAAGAAGTAAGTAGAAGAAGAGCGAGGCATTTTCACTGTCAGTCAGTCAACTAAAATTTTTATATGGAGAAAAAAAGAGAGGCAAACGTGTGGACATGAGCAAGATGATCATTTTCATTATCATCTATATCACCATCACCAAGCAATACTCTCGTTGCTGAGTTCAGTTCGATTCCACTACAATGCGAAATACTGTATAGCAGAGGTAGAGAAGCATATATGAAGAGACAAGTACATTATTTTAATGGATGGATGAAAAAAAAATTGAATGGGAATGTGCGTATGGCGAATGTGATGCGATGCAATAATTATATGCCATGCAATGCAGCAAGCAAGAAGAGTGCCAAGAAAATTATAAGATGTGTGTGTGTGTGTGCAGTGCGGATAAGTTATTTATTATGCAAGTTTTACTTTATACTTACTTCTTTAGCAGAGTAACAAATGGGAGATGTTTCTTCTTTGATGATAAAGCATTAGAAAAATTAAATGTGAATTGTAAGTACATACCTAATCCTACACACATTTGTGGATTGCAATGCGTTGCGTTGTTGTTGTGGCTGTGGCAGATGCAGAAAACACGAAGAAAGAAAACCACCAAAAAATGTATTCTCGCTCCTTTAGCACTCCCCACCATTACCATCACTTCTTCTTCTTCGCCATCTCGTCTCATGAATACATTCTCTTTTGTGAATAAAATTTTCGCTGCAATATCCACTAAAAAAAAGTTTTCTGCTGATATGTTGTGTTGTAGTAGAACTAGAGACAAGAAAGAATAGGGCTCGACTCGAACGTTGCGTTGTTGGCTGGAAAAAAGGAGGATTTTGTAGCTGTAGCTGACTTCTTGAGTATAGCCTGCCTGGGCCTGGATAGCTTTTTATCTGAAAAAACCTTGACTTGAATGGCTAGACTAGATTGTGTAGGTCTAGTATCTCAGTCTGAACAGAGTGAGTACATAAAACCTGTAAACATTTAATGCTTAAATTGGGGTGTTTTGAGATTCGAGAAGGTGAGAGGAAGCAGTACGTTTGGACCGGAGAACCGAGAGGTATGACTAGGACGGATATAAAATGTATCAAATTCATAGTTTGACAAAGCCGAAGAAGAGAGTTTTGAAAGCCTCTCTCGTGCAATGCACCAAGTAACGAATGCTTACTCAATGTATGTGTGCATGAAAGGAAATGATCGTAATAGGTAATATCAAATGTCGGTATAAAAAACTTTACTTCTCGGCACGAGATTTTGCAAAGTCGGAAATATACGGAAAGACTGTAAATAGAAATCCTAGCTCAAGGGACCATAGGAAAGCCCTCGAAAAAGTTGACTTCAGTCTTTTGTTGAGTCCTTCACATAACTGCTCTTTACATGAGTAATGTAATGCGTTGCGCATATAAGTATAAGTACATTGTTGCATCGAAAACAAAGGAGACTTCAAGTAGCTGAGGGTTCATGGAATTTGACTAAATGTTTTATTGTACCACCCAAACACGTCAATCAGTTAAGTTGACTTCAGTCTTTTGTTGAGTCCTTCACATAACTGCTCTTTACATGAGTAATGTAATGCGTTGTGCATATAAGTATAAGTACATTGTTGCATCGAAAACAAAGGAGACTTCAAGTAGCTGAGGGTTCATGGAATTTGACTAAATGATTTATTGTACCACCCAAACACGTCAATCAGTTAAGTAAAAAAAGGTAGTACCTACCTACCTAAAAGGAGGGAAAATGAGTAAGTCCTTTTCTATTCGACCATATCTTGACTTTTTCTCCTTTCATTGTTTCTACCATAAGCATATAAGCCCGGCTCAAGGGTTCCGTTGAACCCCACATGTTCTTTGAAGGCCATATGAAGAAGGAAAGATTGAACTGACAACGATGAATTGTAAATGTGAATAGGTGAATAGGGTTGTTGGATAATAGCGGATGTCCACTGTCCGACACCATCCTGTCTTTAATTTCCGGCAGTCATTTTGAATGGTTCAAAGGTACTCATGCTTACATCGGATATTAATGCATGCGTGCATGCACAATATATTTCGTTGTTCATGTGATCGTTTTGCATCAGAATAAAGTACATCATTTGCATAATAGGTAGTTTTTTATGTAAATATATTTGGAAATATAAATTATTTAATATCCTTTATTTTCTGATGAAGTTCTTGAAAGGTTTGCGTGAACAATTCTTTTGTTCTATATATTTCCAATTCAATGTATTGATTTTTTTAAATTTTCTAAATCTAATAGAATTTAAATTCATGGGTTTGGAATAATGAGGGAAATAAAATATCACTGGCTTTAACCAAGCAAATGGGAATGTAAAACTATTTAGTTATTAAGAAAATAATGTTATTCTTTTAAGCTGCAGGAATGAACTAAAAGTCATGGAAGACTTCTTTTTATTACTTTAAGGCACATTTTGGAAGCCCAATTAAAAACTGACGATGGTCATGCCACGACTACTTTAAAAGTGCATCATTGACCCACTTAGCAATTAGCTGCAGACATTCCTCGACCTTTTCCTCTTCACCAGGATTATTGCTGACGATAATGTCCCAATCTGTGACATCATCCAAGTCACATTCTGATGGCCCATCATCAATTCCAGGAGTGAATTTAAATCCTCGTTCCACTCGAACAGTCTCATCCGCTCGAATTTTAATTTTCTTTAAGCAATCTGAATAGAATTCCAAAAACCATTCGTAATCTCGTTTATGACGACAGTCTGTGCAGATCCAGATCGGCTTTCCCACAGCTTCAAGGACAGTATAATGTACTTCATTCAGTTTTTGCAATATATAATTGATAAGAATCTTTAAATTACGCAATATTTATTAATTCGCTCACCATTAGCCATTCGTATTGCTTCTACTGGAAAGTATCCATAATTTTCAGCTCTAACTTCCATGCTCCATTTAACCATCTCATAACGATGTTTCTCTTTGTATTCACTAGTGTCCAATAATTTTGCGTAATCAAGATCATTTTTCACGGCCCAAAAGTGCTTGATTGGCTCAGCTATTCTGAATATAGCAGTTTTGTCTTGATCCAACCTACATAAATCAAATTAAAATATCATTTTAATCTATCAGATGCAATTTTACTTCAGCGCTTAACTTTTTAAGCCACAGTAAAATTCTTACAATTTCAGAAGTTTATCTGTACAATAGTCCTTTCCGGATTTTCTTTTGCCGTTTAGAAGAAGTAAAATTTTTGGTTTCCATTCTGGAGGTGGGTAATCTGGCATCCTGCAAAAATTTCAATTTGAGTTATAAAAAATTCTACAAAAAATGATTACGATCAAACTGAAGTTGTTTCGTTTAGTGTTTAGATAATTTATGTAAGCCCGACAAAAGCACAGCACATGACTGTCAAAGTCAAAACTTCACATAACACAATGTGATGCGGACATGCGGAGCTATTTGTGCATGGAGAGTGTATGTATGCATAAAAAATGAAAAAATACAGTATTTGTCACATGCTGCGGCAGAATTGCAGAATTGTATGTAAATGTACGTAAAAGTGCTGAAAATGGTCTAGAAATTGCATGCAAAAATATGGTTTTGAGAGGAGGATTAGGATTTAAAAATCATTAGGTGCAGGAGGTTTGCTTTAAAAGTACTTTAAGATTTCTATAAAAATCTGAAATACCGAGTTAAAAAATAATTTTAAAAAATTAACCAGTGAAATGTGCACCGTATAATATGCCTACCTAGCTTGCGTTAAGTTTAAATAAGTTTTAAATGTGAACAGAACAAAAAATATTCCATCCGAATGGTGCAGGAACCAAATGCAAACTGGCACATTACGTTATAGAGAATAATTGTAATGCTGGAGATGAATAATTATTATGCATTGTTTAGTTCATAGTTGCTAGAAAGGAAAGGTCAGCTTTTATTAAAGAATTGATGTAAAACATCTCATCTCATCGCCAGACTTTGTGAATTTGTGAATCATCTGCATTCTTATAGTCATTGTTATTGCTGCTTTTATGATTATTGAACTATGAACTTTTCCATCATTAGAAATTCTTTTGGCAATGACAAGAGCCGAGCTAGACAATATGTATGGCTCGCAATATCTTTTCTTTATTTCTTTCAAAATGTTCCTTCAAGCATATTCACGCAGCAGTCCAAAGTAAGGTACATAATAATGTATGGCATTGAATACATATTTTTGAAGGTCGCTTGAAAAAAAAGTAAGTTGCAATTTTAATTTCACAATCAGAAAATCTGTTTCCTTTTCTTTCCGCATAATTAAAGGAATCTTGAGTTATGTGAAGCAATGAATGTAGTATAAGTATGGTTATGCATGCATGTATGCAGACAACTATTTTAAAGGAATTGCGCTATAAAAGAAGAAATCATATAATATTCAATAACTAAAGATAACGCACTCGTAGTTCGCACTAATGTTTTGTCCTTTTTAATTAGTCAATTGATGTTGAAAGGAAATCTGTATCTGCATAATTTCGCTATTTTACTTTTACAAACAATAGGTAAAGGTGAACTTAAATTAAAATTACTTTTACACAGCTCCAAATCTTGCATCCCAATTACGAAACTTTTCATGGAGCTGCGGCTTTACGGTTGGGGGCAAAGTACGAACTGCCTCGATTACATCGTTTGTCTCCACCACTAGCTTTTCTGTAGCAAAATAAAGGAAAATTAACCAATCTATTTTATCTCAGACTACCAATATTAGAGGCCAAATTAAATTATTTAATGAAATCTCACTAATCTTGTTGACAAACTGTTCTCTGAACTTCTTAACGATCGCTTCCTTTACAACTTGATGTAAGTCGAAGGCTGAGTAACCTTCGGTCATCTAAAATGTACGAAGTACAACCGTTTTTAAAGGAGAAAGATATTAAATTTTACAAAAAATCATCAAAAAGCAAAAAAAAAAAATTACGACGCATCAGTGCACTCACAGAAGCTACCACGTTTAAATCGATTTTACATAAAATCTCATTCCTTCCTCTGCTTGATTCATTCACACTCAAAACAGCTTTCTTGAAATAATTTTGAAGAATTTCCCGTCTATCGGTGACCTCTGGGAGGGGAACATAGATCCTTTTTTCTAATCTTCGTAGAATGGCCGGATCCAGATCCCTGAAAATATATACAATCAAATTGACGTTAGATAATTCAATTCACTCCGATTTCCACAATATGTAATCTAAGTGACATGAATAATTCGGTCAGACCAGGGAATGTTTGTTGCGGCAAGAATGAAAACTGGGAATTCATTCTGAGTCAAGAGACCTTCCATTTGTTGAAGCAGCTCACTTTTTAATCTCCTAGAGGCATCGCTTTCCCCTCCTGTGTCCCTGTTTCCTCTGGGAGGGGAACATAGATCCTTTTTTCTAATCTTCGTAGAATGGCCGGATCCAGATCCCTGAAAATATATGCAATCAAATTCACGTTAGATAATTCTATTGACTCCGATCTGACTATCTAAGATGGTTTAACAATTCGGCCAGACCATGGAATGTTTGTTGCAGCTAGAATGAAAACTGGGAATTCATTCTGGGTCAAGAGACCTTCCATTTGTTGAAGCAGCTCACTTTTTAATCTCCTAGAGGCATCGCTTTCCCCTCCTGTGTCCCTGTTCGACCCTAATGCGTCGAATTCGTCAAAGAAAATTGTGGACGGGGCATGGTATTTGGCCAAGTCGAAAAGAACCTTCACATTTTTTTCTGAATCCCCTCTCCATTTACTGACCAGAGACGATGAGGAAATGTTAAAAAACGTTGTGTTGCATTCATTTGCCACTGCTTTTGCCAAAAGAGTTTTTCCGTTCCCCGGTGGACCGTACAGAAGAAGACCACGCCAAGGTGGAAATGCATTACCGAAAAAATCTGTGAATTCTTTAGCGTAAACAAGCGATTCCATTAAAATCATTTTGGCAT
>JAHZNI010002439.1:0-32381 GCA_027744415.1 Seira ritae | reverse complement strand
CAAAAAGAAACCTCTTCGACTGATCGTGACATCGTGAGTCAGTTGCATTCAGAAAAAAACGGTACACTATTGTTCTTTTAGTTGATGGAAAGCACTGCTTACAGCTTATTACTCAATCCTTAACCTTTTGAGCAACCGTTTTACAATTTCTCGTCATCTATATACTCAAGTATATAGTAAGCAATATGAGTGTGCTGCGAAAATATGATGGGTGCACAATATTATTCTTTTACTCGTATTACAACTTGCAAAAAAAATGGTTCAGTCTCGTAGGTGCTCTAGAAGACATTAAATGTTACATTATTTGCAAGGAAAACAACTTTGAATGAAAGTAGTGCCAGCGGCAGGCCATGCCATCGCCAAGCTGGGCAACATAGCACTAGCATGTAATACACACTACATTCTTTCTTAAATAGGGTCGCTGTCGCATGAATCACCACCACCGATATAGCGCAAGGAAAAAGGACATGAAATCCCGATATGTCGGGTAGCCATAATTTGAGACGCAGAGACCAACATGAGAAGGCGAAGGTAAATCTACCGCACAATGGCGTGGCGTGGTAAATGGCAAATGGCTTGAAGAATCTTTTTTTGCACAGAATGAAAAAAAAACCAAACGTCCTCTGACAAAGAGTGGTAAAATAGTTTTCCTCTCTTAGAGCTATGAATTTCTATATAGTTTTATTATTCAGTCAAATCGATCCCAGGCGTATGAATTTTTTACGGGGACGAGTGACGATGAAATTGCCCGACTGGATAATTAAATTTGGAGATGGAAAGGAACGAAATTGTAGTTTTGATTTTTTAACCATTGGGAAATGCATAATATATCAATCTTTAACCTTGTCAATGATATGACAGGAAACATTCAGTTTAGTATGTTATTATGAAGCTCAAAATGTCGCCATACTACTTCAAAACGGCCAAAAATCACTTTCATATAAAAAAATTTTCCATAGAAACATTTCTCCAAATCTGATGATTCCGCCAGTCTTTCACCATTGTTTCATTGACATTATCTTCATCAGTATATTTCCAAGACTCGATGCAAATGATTCCATTCTCCAAGCCTTACTTAGGAAGTACCTTATTCTTTGGACATTGTATTAGTACTAAATTACACATCATACTATACCTACATATACACATTCGAATTTGAAATTACCTATACGTATTCGAAAATCATTGTATTTTTCCCAAGTGTCGATACAATTCCTGGCAATCTTTAATCTAATTTCCTGTTGCACAAACGTGGTAAAATCTTTTATAACTGACGCTTGTGCTATTATCGAGATAAAAAATCAGAATAATTATATTCTTTGAAATCCGCAGCAAACTACTTTTATACTGAGAGACAACACCTAATATTTGCTTTGTAAAAAACAATCTTTTTCATTCCCATGTTTTTCAGGAATATAGAATATATTGTTCAAGTTCTTTTTATGCATTTGATTAGTTGGTATTGCCTATTGATTGACGTGGCTCCTTCTCAAAGCAAATCTTGAAGTTCAATCGCGAAGTTGAAATCGGAAGCTCTTTCTCATCGTATAATATTAATTGTTATAAAATAGGTACAATATAATGCTGACCTCTTTAAATGATGCTGGTCTATACCCTTTTCTGGGATTGGGTTAATTTGTCGAATTTCAAAAGATTTACGTCATTCCAGCCTTTTACTTCAACTTTGCAGACAGTAGTTAGTTAATGCATATCGTTATCATCTTGTCTAATTATTCAACGCACACAATTTTGAGGCCAATGATGACATTTTTTATATCAGAGAAAGTCATTAACGGCATAGAAGATTATATGGAAGACTTCTACAGCTACAGCGATGCTTACCTGACCTGGAGTGGTGAGTCACTAGGGAAATTAAATGCATGACAAAGCAAACATAATCTATAGTTTAGTTTTGAAACGCGTTCTACCTACTTTCTACAATTTTTTTTCAAGTGTTTATGCTTTTGCATGCATAAAGCCCATTGTTGTCTTCAGAGAAGTATTATTTACTCAGCTTCTACTAGTGCTACCTCTGCCTCCTCGAAAGAACTACAGGCGGTAGAAAAAATGCTCGTCTTTCACAGTATTCATGCTCTACTCTTTGTTGGCGCTGATGTAGCAACTTCTCAATTTTTGCTAACCGAGTTAGCAAAATTGTTCTGTCATGTCATGATTGTATGCTGGATGGTTATGGTCACATGAATTCGTCTTAACCTTAGCTGATGTCTGACGTGTAATGCAAATCAAGTAGATTTGTCAGGATAACATTCAGTTGTTAGTTGGTCAGGTTGGTCAAATATTCAGGGCAATCAATCGGGATCTTAATGCATATCCTTACAGAAATTAATATTACATATTTTGACATATTTTGATGTTGTCCAGATTATCTCCGTTTAATTTCAATTTTTATGAATTGTTAAGAGATTTGGTAGTGACGATGTTGCTCATTCATCTTCAGGAAAAACAACTGACAAATTCATTTTTGCAAAAGGTTACTAATATTTGCGATCCAGGAGGACTACATCATATTTTAGAAAATGAATAGATGCTGGCACTACTGCTACTTTATAATCTAAGTGTTTGTCACAGCACACAAAGGATTTCTGCTGTTGGTTTGAGGTTGTTAACTCATTAGTATGCAGTGGCTCTTTGGACGAGAGCAAATAAAAATGTTATAAAAAGAGCAATAACATCTCGTTTTGCAATGATGATATTGGGCATTTCAGATATCGTATCCAAACCCGTGTTTTTTATCACTTTTTCTGTTCTAAGTGAAATCTCACAATTTTACGACAAAGAAAAATGATTGCTGGATAACTTTGGCAAGGCTGAATACTGAATCCCATTTTGGAACTTTCCATGTTCCGACCCAATTGAAAGGTTTTATCAATCTGGTCTAGCATAAAAACTTCGATCCATTGGTCCTGCTTTTCATACATACATGAGGAATGAGGAAAAATTTATCCCTAAAATCGCAGATAACGCAGTCAAGTCATGATTCATACATCATCTATTCTTTCCTAGTTTGAAATTCACTGCATGATTTCTTTCTCAAAATATGTTTTTTTTTTCGTTTTTTTTCTGTGATCCAAATCTAGGATGGTCTGCCTCTGACACCTTTTATTACCCCCGCCGTCCGAATTACAAAATGTGCCAGATAAATACAATTTTCTAGTCTTATTTTATCACTTGCTCGAGTTGGTGTGCCAGAACTAGAACCCTGCCATCTCTACCACATCCTGATGCCATGCCAGCAATTCTCCATTTTACGTTAAATTTCCTACTGAGATTGGGATGAAAAATACTCGATAAGACCCTAGGACTCCAAAGCTAGGAGAAAGGAATTTTGTACTAGTCTTATTTTCTTCGAGAAAGGCTTGCTTGGATTTTGTACATCTCTAACTTATCCAGCTGGTAGGTAGGTCTGAAACAATTATAGTCCTCTAGTAGTAGTCTAGTCCATTATACAGATTAAAAGTTATTAAACGCTTTGTCCGCCTTTCTTCCAGGATCCCGATTTCCTTTCATATTTCTGAAGCGGATGTAGACCGAAAATTTATGTAGAGTTAAATAATCGGAATTCCTCGTAGGTAGATTTCTAAATAGCAACACAAGGTCCTCTCCCTTTATGATGAAAACAGGTTTAAGAAGACCATTGTTAAGAGCCAAAGAAACATGCATAATTTCATCCTGTCAGGTTTGCTTAGTCTTCAAAGGAATATTTTATGAGGTCGAATTAAAAACTATGTGAATCTGAAATGCATACCATTCTCCTGCTGCTGTTGCGGCTACCGCAGCAGGAAAAAGGAAGTGGAGACGGAGAGGGAGGACGAGAAGCATGTACAATACATACATTCTCTCCGCTGGGAGATAGGATGCAAGGTGTTCTCTTTAAATTCTCCTTGAGTCACACTTGAGCAGCATCAAGAAATATTTTTTATGACCCTTTCATTGGAAGTTTCAAATGAAGGAAAAAAATCAGAAGGGTTTGGAGTTTGGATGCTAAAAATGAAACAAGCATGCCTTGGCGTACCGTCCGGCACCAGTTCTTCCCTCTGGCTATACGATGTGCTTCCTTTTCCTTCCCCTGAAAGAAAAACCTTTCAGGCATTCCTCTAGCCAACGGCCAACGAAAATATGGAAATGATGAAGGGACCATCGCATCTTGTAGATCTATGTATTTTTTTGAAGTGAGGACAAAGAAAGAAGCTCAGCCAAGCAAGTGTGTTTTTAAGAGAGGAATTTGATATAAAAAAGCTACAAGCTACTTGATGATTATATGATGAAAAATTTAATGGGGAAAATTGAAAGTATACAAGATGAATACTTTCTGGTGAGGGTAAGGAGCTGTCTTCAACGTCATTATCAGGATCGTGAGAATATAATTTAGATGAGACTGTGAATGAGGTATACTTATCGCATATTTTCCACTGAAGAAAGAAGGCGTTGAATGTGTATTAAAATAAGAAAAAATCCCCTTTGTTCCTATTTTCAAAATAATATGCATTGGACTTCTTATATTGTTTTGAAAGAAAAATGTCATTCAACTTCCATATCATATTTACCTTGCGCCTAGCTGTGCTTATGCCATGCCAATGTACCATGCCTATAATGCATTTCGGTAAGACTCTGGAATTGTGTGGCTTAAATTGTTGATTGTCCGTTCATTGTTTAGGCTGGTAGATTTCCTTAATTAGATTTACATGGACGGCATTTTATTGAATTTGTCGAATGTCGTGTTTTAACAGTAAGGAAAGTTTAACCACTCATAATTATAATTTATAATCATTCATGAAAGTTTTTTCTTTGTTCCAACCAGTATAATTTTTCCAGGTCTCGCAGAGACCAAAGCAAAGCAGCTTATTTTCCAGAAGCCATTCAAAGTGCTACAAAAAGATGAGCTTGTCTGACACTGCCGACTTCGTCTTGATTGATTGGGATGGACAATGGAGAGATTACACCAGAGACCTATGCATATGACGTAAAACTTTAATTACAAACCTAACCTTATGTTATGTTTAATTTCAGTTGACTGAAGTTTTATTACCGATTAATATACCACTCCGGATCTTCTACTGTTTTACGGGCATAGAATACGCATCATAAATCAAAGAAAATTTTACATTTTTTTCTGGCAGTTCTTGCTTCAGAAAACAATGCAGACGACATGTTTCATACAAAATGCGCAGTATCCATTCCAAAAAATAGCTTCCGCTTTCAACTGACTTTACTTTGAATGAGGTTTTACGTCCTAGTGATTCTGTTCCCTTAGAGATGACAAGGATGAACGTGATGCACGGAGGCGAGCCACCAAAAATTTATTGTATGTATTGCATGTACAATCCATTGAGAAGGTTCACGCACTCATTGTCAGTACGTTCCAACACTTTTTTATCCGGTCTCAATTCTTTTGTTGGACGTGGTCCTCTGGCATCTCAGAGAAGACTTACGAAAAAAGGCATAAAAAGCAAAATAATTCACAAGTTTTTCTCCCTTCAACAATGCCAAGTCTGGCCCTAAGCATAGCCAAGTCAGTTGAAAAACAGGTTACACCTTCAGTTACTGGCTAAACGTTGTCATGTCATGCCAGGACAGGAGGCTTTGTGTTATATAATTTCCACTACTGGATTGGATTCTCTACAAAGTATACCTCCCTTGTGGAGTAGTAGCCATATCATGTATCTGTCCTCTCCTAATTTCGTAATATTTCTTTCTCTCCGTATTCATACTACATACTACTACTATGTAGTTCATTATTACTGAAACAGCTTTTTCCATTGTTTCTTTCATAAATGCTCCAAGCAGGCTAAAGAATAGAGGTCTTAGTTTAGTTGAAAAGTAGCTGCACCCGGAGCATGAGGATGACGAAGACTGTGATCATGATCATCACCACCACCACCATCATTCCCATAATCATGTATTATACAACAACATTATCCAATCCGCCGTGGTCATCATCATCCAGTTTGCGTTACGTTGTTATGCCATCCCGTCCAACTCGTAACTTCTGTTCCTTCAATTTTTCACTTCAAGCCTCATCATTTTTCTTCCTTTCTCTCTCTTGTTTTGCTGACGATGCCTGCTGTTTCCCTTTTCTTCTGGGGAGATTATCATGATCATGATCATCCCCGAAACATAATTCTTTATTTTTTCAAGTCCATGCCACACCAGCCAGATCTCCTGGAAAGATTGAGAGGAGCAAAATGAGGAGCCAGAAGTAACATCATTCCCATCATAATCATCTCATACATAAGTTAAAGGAAGCATGTTCATGATACGACAACATTCTTTTATTTAGAGAGTAGTGGTAGTGGTTGAATCGAATCATGATAACAACGATGATGATGATCAAAGAAGCCCTGTTTTTTACCATCTACGGTGTTTGCCATATGTACACTAGATTTTGTTTGTTAGATAGGCATGCCTGACTCGTATGTTTCGTATCCTGAAGAAAACAACAAAGGCTCTTTTCCATCGGTTCACTGCAACTTACTAAAAAGCTGCTGCACACCACAAAGAAAAAAATTCTTGACGAAGCTGCACTGGCAGATATAACAAAACTCGTAGAGTAGTATTCTTTATAGCATTCGTTTGTTTCGTTTCTTTTCTTTGTGTGCCAACTGCTTCACAGCTTGTAAAAAAAAGAAGTGTCCGCGTCCATCCTCTTCTTCTTGCCTTTAAATTCTTTTTCTCAAATGAGGAGGGAATCAAATACCTGAAAAAATGCGTTTTCTTCCCATTCTCATTTCACTTCTGTTCTTTCTTCTCATTTTTTAGATTGCAGCCGGCATGTTCATCAAACGCTTCTTGTCGTCACGTTTCACTGACTCTTTTGCATATTGCTTCTGACATCGAACAAAATGCATGTAGAAAGATGACGATGACGGTGCAGTCAAATATCTTCATAACAATAAAGTAAATACTTGCGAATTTTTTTTATACTTACTCCTTAATTCGAATTTTTGACAATGCTCCTCCTTCATAGATAGATGACTGACTCCATTGATTGTCAATTGAATGATGATGACAGGCATTTAGAACAAAGACAGGCAGCATTTTCATGGCTAGAATGTGAAAACGAAGATTTTTTTTATTTCAACCTGATCTGACCTTGCCTCTCCTTGCACCTATTCGATGTCCCTCATGTGATGTGATGTGTATATGCGCACTTCATCTGAATTAAGAGTCAAACTTACCTGAAGAAAATTCCTCAAGTGACACGACGCCACCACCCTTCATCTCATCAAAACAAATTGTCCCTTTTTTTTCCTCCTCGTCCTCAGTTTGATTACCTTTACTATTATGGGGACAAGTTCTATGCATCAAAATCAAAACAACAATAAAGCTCACGATTTTTTATCATTTCACTTCCACTCTCAGTCTCGGCACGGAATGTAACTGATGTGTAATGTGCATAGGAAAATTATATGCCAATGAAATTATAATTTGTCCAAACCATTCATTTTCATCCCTGTCAAACTAGAAAGAACAATATCAATCTTTTGAAAACAACATTATCATTTCTAGTTTGCTATCGCTTTTGCAAACCTTCAAACGAAAATTGATTGAATCGATTCGAAAAAGTAATGGCGTTACTTTTATTATCGCTTTGTACAAGATAACGATTTTTTTAAATTTAAGGCTCATTCTCGCTCTTATCTACTGCATTGCACTGCACTGCAACTTTTTTGTTTCTTCAGAAAAAGAAGTGCCAAGAAGTGCATGCATAATAAATATGCATGGCGTATTGCATGAAGTCCATCAATAAAAATGTTGAATGGCAATGATCAAAATGGAAAGGAACAAAATACTCTATTTGTTTTTGCAGTAGTTGTAGTATGTAATACGGTAGTAAGGGTAGTAGGTTTGAAGTAGCTTTGGTCTAGTGCCTAGTCATACGTTTTTGTATTTTTTTATATCTTATACGATCGTCGGCCAAAATGCAATTTATATTGTTCAACTGAAGCATCTCCTTCAAATCATTAATACTTTAATATTTTATGCATTTTATTTGCCATTGTTCTTTGCATTTTTATGCTAGAAATTTCGACCTGTTCCCGGTTTTCTGTTATATACCTTCTACTATATCTAACTTAAATATTACCAATTTTTATTACACAAACCTATCTTTTCAGATTCATATTATGCATAACACGAAGCAATAGAATAATAGAAACGCCGTGTGAGCGGCCGGTGATCCTGATCATGGCAAGGTTTTGGTTTTTCTCTAGGTTTTGAATTATGATAATGTTGCTCGTATTGTTTTTCTTTTGCTATAGGGTTATTATTATTCGTCATTAATACTATTAGGCGTGCGTATGCACGTTCATCATCATCATTCATAATCATTTTGAACATGCACTTGATGCATTATTCATTGCAAAGTTTATTTTACTATTTTGGAAGAGGTGGATCACTGCAGAAGTAGTTATTATAATTATCCCTTTTCATTATTGGCTTGATCAAGTATATCATAAAGAAATATAAAAGCACATACACAAAGAAATTAAACATTAGGTAAGCCAAATTGTGGTAGGAAGAAGATGCATATAATGCTATGCACATTTTTATCATGCATCCAAATTAAACTTTAAGTGAATGAGATCGTCGTGGAGCATCACAACACAACATGTAATCAAAAAATGCTATCCCAGAACGCGAACGGGGCAACCAACGTATTTTTTGATCTTGTTTAAATTGAAAGAAAGTTGGGAAGAAGAACAAAGAAATCATTAATTTTAAGAATTCACTCAGTTTCTCACAACTGACTCTTTTGAAATTGAAATTCTGAAAATTGCAATGGATGGGTGTTTGTAGTAAATTGAAAAAGGAAAATGAGAAGAAGCAAATATTTATTATTTATTCATTACGACTCCGTTTTACGTATTTGATTTTGCATTACAAAAAGGAGAGTTACACTAAGCCGGCTCGAACTAATAAATGAAAAATCATGCATATTAGTTTTTTTTATTAATTTATCTTTTCAGAGGTTCCTTATGGCACGCACACTGTGCGCTCCTAACACAGTGATACACTTCCTGCGATTGATTTCAAGTTTTCTCTTTCGATAAAGTCAAGTGAGGGGAGAGAGATTTTTTGTCTTGTCTTAGCCTTAAATAATATTCCTCTTTCCTGTTGGTCAATCAAGATTCAACCAAGTTAAGCCAAGACTGACGGAAGTTACACAGTTTATAATTTCCCTTTAAGTTAGCCCTTATCAGATTTTTTTGTTTTCCTCGTGTCATTCAGATAAAGAAAAATTGTTTCGTATACAAAACCGGCTTTAATGAACTCATCCGTTAGAGCATAGCGATATCATAAAAAAAATAATGAAAAAATAAATAAGTTTTGTTGATTCGAAGCAGGTAAAAATTGTGAGGGGACATTCCTTCAGCATTTCATTTCCCTTTTCATCCTTTCTGAGCTAAAAACATAGACGTCTTCTCTAAGCTGATTTTTAAGATGGACAAATTATTATCGCCTTGTGTTGTCATAAACATAAGAAAAAGGGACAATAAAAATGTGCATTAGAGCTAGACAAAGGTTCGCTCTTGTTCGATGTGAGTTGCCGATTTGAGGTAACGTCCACACCATTCTGTTCTTGTACGTCCTCGTTAGCGCTTCTATCACGTCGTTGTAAGTGGAAAATATAACGCACTCAGGTACGTAGATACATTATCAAAGTACATTCATTTTATTTTTTGATAGGAATAATAGAAAACCCCCATACAAACGTTCCTATTTCGGTTTCTTCAAATCTCCGCTGAGATTACCGTGATCGTGATCAAGCAAAGCTCTGGATATAAAAAGATTGTCAGGTCTAGCCAAGAAATCAGACAAAGAAAACGATCTTTACAATCTTCCTCAGGATTGAATCATGCTGTCCATTATTAGGGGAAAAAGTGAACAACCGAACCGATCCATCAGACGAAAATATGTACAACAAACGTTGTAATTGTAAAATGCGTGAAACAAGGCTCTATATGTACTATAGTCTCTCTTTCTTCTATGAAACAACTAAAAGTGAGCAAAGAATAAATCCATTGTTTTTTTCGCTCTCTGCTGCATTGCATATGGTATGTAAAAGAAATTATAGGGGAACACAACACGTTTTCATTTTCAGATAAGACAAGTATACAAGTGTATCATTGTTTCTCCAACATTAAGTAAGTGCATTTGGGAAGAAGAGGGGAGAGATGTCAAGATGAAATTCTGGAATGGGACGTCGACGAAAGGAAAAACGTGGTGAGGATTAGGAAGTTGGAAAGCTCATATTTTTTTGACTGTTTAGATTGCCTTCAGTCTTGAAAAAAATGTTGAAGAGTGAGAGAGGCGAAGGAAGGCATCATATTAGCGTCATTTTTTGTTTCACTTCTGCTCTTACGGAAGAGAAAAAAAGAAGACGAAACAGGCTTCAATTCAGGTTTTTATGCATCGTGGCATGGACTTGAGGCTTGACTTGAGCGAATCTAATGTGGTGTGGTATTATTATTGAGAATTGTAAGGTTGGTTTGATGGTTTTACGTTGAAGGCATGAAAAGAAAATAGCTTTGCTCTCTCAAGAAAAAAACGAAGAAGGCATTATCCCCTCAGGTAGTTTGCTATGGACCCAGATTGGTAGTAAATCGTTCCTGTACTACGTTTTTTTAGTAGTGGCGTGAGTTGAAGAAGAAGAGGAACGTTGCCTTTCTTTCTCTGGGTTCCTGCTATTCTCCTTATGAAGGATTAGGATGGAAGTTTTCAATAATTTTTATTTAACTTTTTTGAATGAAAGTGTCGAAAAAAAGTTTGTCGGTTTCAAATTTAGAGGAAAATTGTAGTTCAAGTGTGTAATTGGGTAGTTAGCAGGAGTCCAAAGTGCTGTGCAAAACAAACCAGAGTAATTAAGAAAAGAAATATTGCGCAAAAAGATCGTTTATTTTGCCAGAGAACGTAATCAAATGTAAATGACCAAGAAGGGGATTCATTTTGGCGATAAAAAGTGAGCAGTTATTATTTATTTTTATGATACGAAAATCCTCGGAAAGTATGTAAAGCTGATTGGAGATTAGGAAATGAAGATTTATTCATATCTGCATCTTGAAGCACTCTTCAGAGATAATCTCGTAATCGTGCACCACACACCAATAATTTTTGTTGGGATAACGAGGAGCAAAAAGATAATTCTAAATTAATTAGCGCATTGTTGCAGTGACTGGATTGCATTGCTGCTGCCTGGCTTTTCTTCCACATTACAAATAATTTCATTGTTTTGCACGCTCACTCGATTAAAGTTACGTGAGCATGAGTGCATCTGACGCTGAGTACAGTAATAATGAATTATTTATTACATTATATGTTTTCCTGCTGCTGCGGTGCCAGAGGAAAAATCACATCACGTTACAATCTATTTAGCAAGAGCAAAGTGGTCCGGCCTAGCACTCATTATTAGACAGGATTCATTTTTTTTGTCTCAAAAAGTCGCTTCTTCTGAAGCCAAGAAATTGAATGAAACTGCTGCATGGTGCTCCGTCCTACGTAATTTCTATTTCCATCCGTAATAAAATATTTTCAGTGCATTATGTTAAATTACACGCTCAGTGAAGCTGAACTATCACTATGTGCCATCTTTCATAATAAAAATATTCTTGTTGACTCGATAGGACTTTTCTTATAAGAATGTGTATAGGCTTTCATTTCAGTCCCCCTTTGCATCTATAGCACTTTTTTATTCTCTGCGGAAATTTATTTATATGAAGCCGCAGCAGTCACCGCCACTTCTCTGCCAAGAAGCTAAAGTCTAATAAAAAGATAGGAATACTAAAAAAAGATTTTTTTGCCACTGTTGAAGTGAATGGGATGTCTTCTTTTTACATTGAAATTTGTATGTAACCCCTAAGCTCACGTGCATTTGAAATAATATTATTTTTTATGATAGCTTTGGGTAAACATTAAAATACTGAAAATTTGTATCTAGTGAATTAAAATGTTGTGTAAATGCACAGATGAAAATATGTTTTTGTTGGCTGAAGCAACTATATTAAAATGGGAGATTATTTTTTTTTTCTCTACAATCCCAAAGAATTAGTAATAAATGAGAGGTGGCCACCTCCTCCTCTCTCGCACCATTTAATTTTGTCCATTTCATGTCGCCCATTTTTTATGCAAGAAAATTTATAGGATGAAAGGCATGCAATAATATTGACACAATTTTTTTCATGCTTGGCACGAACACAAAAAAAACTTGAAAAGAGGGAGAGAGAATTTTTTTATCGATCAATATTATATCTTATTTTTAGCAATGCTCTACTCACCAAACCACCAGCAAAACACCGCCACACCACGATACCAATGCCATCATCATCGTTGTCGTCGTCACTTCAAGTGAAGCAGTAGAGGGAGAAGGAACAGTATATTGCATTATTAAGCGCTGTAAAAAAATAGTGGTAGTCGACGAACGACGACCAGTAGCTACAGCCAAGCCAGCCAGTACTTTTTTTATAATTTATGATGATTATATTTGTTATAGCTTCTTTAAGCTGATTTTCGTGCAAGTGCTAAAGACTGGCTAACTGGCTCAGAGTTGTCTCTTTCCAGTCCACTGCATATGGAGAATACTGAATACAGACAAAAAAGAAGTGGACTGACTTGACTTGAGCTGAGCCTTGGGCAACCTTGAAACTTTTTTTTGGGAGTTTTCTTAAATGAAATGGACAACGAGAGACGAAGACAAAAAAGAGAGGATGACCAACAACGGGTTGTATACATGTTCAAGTGTGAGCGAGTTTATGCAAAGTCCTCTTTAAACTTTTGAGTTCAGGGCGATCCAGTTGGCTTACTATTCTTGTGAGTGTCTCAGTGTTACATTATGTTGAGAAGAGGAACTTGGTGAAATCGCTCCCGGTGGAATTTCAGTGTGCTTGAGAGGAGAACATTAAATTGATACTTTCAGTTATTTAGTAAGAGTTAGTGGGCTGCGAGGGAATGGAAAAGAAGTAGTAGTGGACGACGACAATACTTCCGGCATTACTGAGAAGGACTAGACGCTGCTGTCATTCTCGGGCTCGTTAAATACATACGTACATACATCATGGTTTCAAGTTTTAACTGACTCTTGAGTAATAGTAAACGCCAGTGTGAATTCTGCGATTTGTACTCAATCATAATATTATCGTATAAGGAAGAAAACGATTTACTCCTTTGACAAACAAAACCAAACCGAACGAATCTGAGCCCATCCATAATTTGTCAACAAGAAAAAAAGCTCACATGCCCATGTAACAGTGAACAATAAAAAAACTTTTCAAAATCATTCCTAGAATTTCAAATGAACTTGTCCATTTCTGAATCAGTTTGTTTCTCTGTGTGTGCCTTAAAAAGTATGAACTCGTTGGATTAAGAAAAAAACAAGTGAAGCAAGCGTGATCAGATCACTATCATCAGCATCATCATTTCATAGCTCGCGAGTTCGCTCGTTCCAAGGAACAAATCAGTTGTAATAACTTCACGCGTAAAAAAACTACGAGAGAAGAGCAATCAAGTTTAAAAGCCTTTTTCGGACTTTTTCGATCGCTTTCCTTTTTTGGAGGCTACGTACCACCACTGATGCTCCTCGTTGCATTTCATCAGTCTAAAAAGGTGAGAGTTAGTTTAATGAATCAATGAATTTGTAAACATGCCTTTTTACTCATTTATGATGAGTGCTCCACTCCTCCAAAGTGATTTCCATAATGACTCCACCTTCAATTTCTTTTTCATTCATTGTTTAATATGCACGCGGAGGGAAGTTTTTTTGGAGTTAAGTTCTTGGGTCTTTGGCAAGTGTTTGCAACACGAAAATCCATTACTTTTTTCGCACGTTATTTTTACGACTTGTTTTTCATCAACTGGGATGCGTAATAGTAATAAAAGGGCATCATGTGATGAGTCTTTTTTGGGAAATGTGTTTTTTCGCAACATCTTTTTTCTACACGGGAATACTTTTAGGATGACGTGTGTGGGAAAATGTTTTTTGGCGAAAATTAAGAGATTTGCATATAGTGATACAGGATACATGCATTAAATCATTAATTTCAAACAGTCTTGTAGAAATGTAAAGATGTTACTTTATTTTATTAAAACCTTTTAAAGGTCTTAACCAACGTAAGTTTGACAGCTTTAACTTGCCAGCTCGAAACGAGAGTGAGAGGCCCATTCAGTTTTCACCCTTTAGTTCAACGAAAAAAAAATCGCAATCAAGTTCGCAAAATCACGAAAGAGTACTCTTGCAGAGGAGGAATTTCTAATTGCAAATTGCAACGTAGAAGACAAATTTATAGCTTCTCTAGAAAAAAACTATTTTTATAGGTACATTTAAATGCCATTCATTCCGAAGGCGTACAAATATTGCGTGTCTTGTTCGAGACTCATAAACAGTTTGAAAATATGGATGTTAGGGTTGAGTAAAGTGACTCGGTGAGTTGAAAGAACGTTTTTAATGGGAGTCATCATCATAGTCATACTCATCTCCCTTTCTATCTCACTAAAATATCTGCAATCAATTGTGACGTCTGATTTGCATTGCATTAACCCATGTCGTGTGTAAAAACCTTTTTTTCTGCAGAAAACCAGTAACTTTTGCCAATTTTCATTGCTAAAAAAGAATGAAGAGACATTAACATCTCTTTGCTTCTTGTTTTGTTGTTGCGACTAGAGAATAATAGAATTTAACTGTGACATGATGGCAGCTCTTATCATAGTATTTTATTTTGCATGTAACTTTATAGCTTTAGATGTCTGGCCGAATAAAAACGATGAGGGAACTGATTTCATGTGAAATTCATGTCACTTTTTATCCCATCTATTTTTACAACGTTATTACTGTCATTTGACATCTCTGTACTAAGCTTCACTTGAACAGAATTAGATTAAGCGGTGCGTTGTTTCCTATTATATATCATCCCATCCGCATTTTCCTACTTTGGTTAATGCAAAAACACACACACACACACAATGCCACAGACATTTTGTCTTGTGTTCCTATCAAGTATCCCGACGTCACAACATTTTCTCATTCTCGTTTTTTTCGAAAAGTAATCTTAATCTTCTCATGTTGTCACCTGCCATGTCCTGTTTGAGTTTGCGTGTTTCATATGATAATATGCAGCCTGCAAATCTCGATTTCTCTGTGTACATGTGTCTTTACGTCGTGTCATGACAAAACAAAGTGACCATCGCATCGCCTTTTCCTTTCTCCATTTTGTTTCCTTTCTCGCATATTAAATTTCACGAGAATTTTTTTTGAGCCTGAGGTCGCTATGAGGCTGATTGGCTAATATATGTCATCTTCATTTCATCATCGTCATATTGGGGGGACAAATGCACTTTTACGTTGATTTAATATTCAATATTCACAGTACTGAAAATTTAAGTGGAATGATTTGCGTTGCAAAATTCTTATGACGACGATAATATAGCGAATGGGATGCGTCAACCGCTGCGGCAGAATTGAGTGTAAAATATAGACAGAAACTCATAAAAATGAAATTAGCTATTTAGGTTAATATGTTTACGTCATCACATCACACTAGTGGCTGTGACCGCTGCTCTGGTGATAAAAATTTTTCCGTGGAAACTTGCATGAAACAACAGACAATCATGCATGGTGTTCATAACATCCATTATTAATTTACTACCTTTCCACCGAGAAACTTCTTCCTCAAAATTGCCATATTATTATCTTCTTCTCCAACTTTAAAATATTTTTTGTTCGATAATCGAACTTGTGCGTGGTGGCGGTGTTGACATTATTACATTGTGGCCTATTTACACGGAATGGGAATATTATTATATCGGGACTTTTTTTCTCGCGCAAGTAAGTCTTCCAACATAAATATTTAATATTTAACGAGTGAGAAAGAACCTTCCTAGGAGTGTAGGTGAAAATGTGAGAAACACGACATTTATTCTAGATTGCATTGCATGCTTATGTCCAACTTCATACAATTAGGTTTATCTCGCCTTAAAAAAAGTTTAAACAAGGGACTCAATTACAGAATGACAAGCTCCTTTTTTCCGTTATTTAAATCGCAACACAATCGTATTTATTCTCAGCCATCAAATCATGATGAGATAAAATATTTTTTTAGCATGCTGATCATGATGGCATGGCATAAAATCGAGGATGAGGATGAACGCATGTATTTTGGCGTTATTAGTGTCAGTTAGCGTTTTAAAACATGCACACACATGCAATAATGTTAAATTGTTGTAGAAAAATAAAGATGCAGACTTGCATGCACATTATTATTGCAAAGTCCAAGATTTAAAAAGATAAATTGGCTGAGAGAAGTAAAGTCGACGATGAGTTGTATGTTCAAGAAAAAACAACAGGATTGAGGTGATAGGATACGGTAGTAATTATGGCCGTACTTTTACGGTACGCAGTATGCACGTAGGTATGTATGTATGTACGCGGAGGAGATAATGCAATGATAAGGATAATAAGATAATAATGATGACCACACAACACATTCCATTCTCAGGAGATAAAACATGTGCTCTCGTGCAAAAAAGTTGTAAGTCAGCTGAGCAGTGAGGAAGAAAACAACAACATATGAACATAATCACAACACAATCACCACCGCACCGTCGCGTCGCCTCGTCATCGTCCTTTCAGTTCTAGTCATTATCTTTTGAGGATTGTCAGAAAATGAGTGTAAAAACAGGATATATGATTTAGCCGTTTTTGTTGTCAATGCAAATGGAAGCGTGCCAAAAGCCAGACCGACGATATTGATGATGGTAGGTGGAGGAGAAGAAGGTTGGTAAAGTGCATCTTGAATCTTGACTGGTTTAGTTTTCCCTGATACAAGTTAATAATGAGAAATTTTTTCAGGTTTACTGTAGTTTTTCTAGTAATTGGTAAATAGACACCGCGGTGCTTCTGGCTTTCGACTTAATAGGCCTCGGAGGAGGAGGAATTTTTCTCACAATTACATGATTATATTGGGAAAATGTGGTTCATTGGTATTTATTATTGCTAGAAGCTGTCGGGATCTGAATTGAATTTTCTTGTTGTTATGAAATTGAAGTTTGAGGCGCGCAACTAGTAAAATCATGATTACCATGATGACCTAAAAAAATTCTATAGTTTAGCAAAACATTCACTTGTTCTTGCTGTTAAAATGAACTTCCTTCGGGAAAATAAATTACTGTTGGTTTTACTTGACTATTCTTTTATTTTTTCCAGGCTCCTATGAATGATCATCATTAAATGCCCATCTAAGTTTTGAGTCGAGTCGAGTCACAATGAAGAAAAGGCAGGGAAGCAGGACACAATCATCGAAGGAAATTAATCTCAGTTGCATCCACGCTAGAGACAAGAAGCTGGCTTCTTCCACTGACTCATTATCTCATCATCACGGGTGAGTCTTCTTTCGCAGTTTTTGTTTGTTTGCATTAGCATGATTTTTCGAGGATGGATGGGTGGATGGAGTCATTGTAAAGTTGTGAAAATAAACGGAGGGATTTGGTTTCATCGTTCTAGGTTCACTGATGGTGGGTTCCAAGACATGGAGAATGAATGGAGATCTACCCCTGATGTCATGAATCTCAAGCAAAGTATCAATTTCGAGTGCAGCAACTCCATTCCAATCAATTTCACAGAGTCTTGGTCTTACTTCATGACCACTGACAGGCAAAACCTCATGGTAAGTGTAATATGCTTTCCTCAGCCCTCTGCCAGACTGGAATTTTTTTTGCTTATTATTTCAAGTGGGGAAATTTTGAGTCTAGCATATTAATAATACATTCTTGTTAAACGTTTATAGAATCGCACTGACCACATCAAACCTCATCAAGCTTCACGGAAGATTGCTAGCCGCTTTAGAGATCTGGTGGGAAATCCTCCCTTGAATCCTTCTTTGATCGTTGAGCAGGAGCTCATTTTTGCCATCGCTGCTTGTAAGTATGATCTTGAAATGAATGTGAACGTGAAATGATGGAAAGGGACTGACAAGGCAAGTGTGGATTATTTTAAAATCTTTTATCTTATCCAGGTCCCATGAATAACGATATCAGTGTACATAGACGGATTTTGCAGAGTATCTATGTGTTTATGACGAAAAACCCAACGTGCCCTCGGTATGGAACGCATTGGGAAGAAATCGGATTTCAGGTAAAACGGAAACCTTAGAATACTCAACCAAGCCTTAAAAGCATATCTTTGTGATGTTTATGACCATTTACTTATCCCTTTATTATCTCTGTCATCTACAGGGTCAAGATCCTGCCAGTGATCTCAGAGGCGTTGGAATGTTTGGCGCGTTGCAGATGCTTTATTTGTCTTCTGCTGCAGAAACCAAAGAAACTCTTGCGCCAGAAATTCTCAAACTTTCTCGACATCCCATTCATGAGTTTCCCTTGGCTGTTCTGAGTCTTAATGTAACCAAAATGGCTCTGGATGCTTTTAGGGACGGTCTTTTGAACAAGTAAGTCTCAAGCAGAGCACACGTTTACTTTATGGATTTCTAGAATTTTCATTAAATAAATTAATTTGATTTAGAATGTGCAACAAGGCAAACAGTGCAATTTTCATTGTCAATCAATTCTACCTTGCTATCTTGTACCGAGTTTTTGTCAAATGGAGCAACAAAGGAGTCACCATTCACGAGTCATGCTTTTTATTAAAGGGTAAGAACTTTTTGGTGATCGCTTTACATGCATAAAATTCTTTCGGTTTTAATTATTTTCTCATTTTAAATGGTTTCAATGTTTAATTGTTCAGCTGTGGAAAAATGGTGCCGCGCTCATCCAAAGAAAACGGTTCGAAGACTTCACAAGTATCTGGACACGCACACAGCTTCATCGACTTACAAACGGCAGAAGAGTATGGAAATTCGAAGCAAAAGTAATCCAGCACTACACTCTTCTTGGTTAGACCTTACCAAGCCATCCTTTGAAGTTTTCATCTAGCCTTCAAAAAGCTTAGCCGCCCTATCAAATTCTCCGACAAGCTAATCAAAATTGTTTGTAACTATCAAATGAAATAACACAAGCGTAACAAAATTCTTCAAGTCATGTCAAAATATCTCGAGATGTGTTTTACTTAATACACAGCTTCGTATCCTGCTCTAGTTATTATTTATTTTTTAAACATATTTTATTTAATGTTGTGAAACTGAAAGTCAAGTAAAGACCCTTAATCATGTCAGTTAAATATTGAATGTAATTGATTTACTGGCCCTGGTTTGTTTCGAAGAAATAATTGAACAATCAAAGATCTCGTTGTATTTGCTCATGAATATTTAATCGAGAGGAAAAACTTAATATTTCTGCCTACGTGTTTAGGCATGTCAAAGTACAAAACTGTGCTGCTATTTTCATCAATCGTCAGCAGTGGAATTAGCTTTAAATATAAGTTAACCTATTTTGTCTTATTTTTTGCAGATTCTATTTTCTGTTTATAACTAAGCTTTCAAGCAACTCTTCTATTCCATCTTAATTATTTTTTTTGCAATTTTCTGTTGCTCTACTTTCTGTGTTTTGTTATCTAGACACGATAATATTGTTCCATAGCATTCTGTTCAATGTACCTGATTATACTTAATTATAGATGTGTCAATAGGCCTTAAAGAGTGAGTTTCAAATTAAGAAATGGGTTTCACTAGCCTCGCCGCTATAGTAATGAGCAATAGGATGTAGTGTGGTGACTCTCCCATGTCCTGTAGTTGGTAAGTTTGCCTAACTGCACCTTGCATGATGTTACTATCACTTGAATAAAATGCGTCACCTCAGCAGCACTGCCGCTAAATGTGATTATGTATTGTGTGATATCAAAAATCCTATCTCAACTCTTAGATAATGGACACTTTAAAAAAAAATAAACACTCTTGTGAAAACAATAAAATACTAGATGTAATAATGAAATGTAGTGAAAATCACGAAGAACGTTAACTTAGTTGACATTGTCGTCTTCGTGCTCCACCTCATTGTCTATAGCGAAATGCTCAAACAGCAGTACTTTAATTGAATGTTAGTACCAGGAAAAATACTTATGATGATACTGGTTACCGCCTTCAGCATATCTGTTTTAATGATAAAATTCGTAGTCTAGAGTACAACAATTAAAAATGCTTACGAACTTTTCCACTGAGAATAAATCAATATTGCTTAAAAATTGTCAAAGAATTTTTCACACAACTCACGTCTCAAAACATCAAATTTGAGCTTAGTTAAAATTTCAAAGAAGAATGGATGGACAGATACTGCAGATCCAATTGGAGTTTTCTAAACGCTTAAAAGGTTTACTTGCCAATGATGCAACTTTGTCACAATAACAAAATTCGTAGCGTAGTGATTTCGTAGACATTTCAATCCAGCAATGGAATGTTGTGCTGCTATCGCCAATTCTTGAGCATAATTGATCACCAGATTTTTATCCAATCAGCTATTAAAATAGAGTGTAAAATAAAAAGATCTGTAATTTTAAACTTCTTATGATTATTATACTTGATCATAATATTTGATTCTCGCCAGTCTCTGTAATTCTTTATTTAGCGAGTCAACAGATGGAATTTTTGACAATGTTGATAAATTTATGTAACAAGACAATCTAGTACGATTATCAGATATTTTCTACAGTCTATCAAAATTCGTATGAACTACCTATCTCAAATATTTCTGCTAGCTACTTTCCTAATTTCTTGTTAGCATGTTTAGCTATATATGGGTTATGCGTAGCAGTTCAGCAACAAAGAATTGTTTCCTATTAATTTAGAAATGTTAAATTTACGACAAAAAGTTTCTAAAATGAAAATTAAGCCCATACAGAAATGTATGAATTGTTAAATATAGTGAAAAACACAATGAATTAAATAAAAATGCCGTTTTCATCGACTTTTAATTATTTGCGATTTCACATTGATTGCAGCTCTCTTAAAAGGCATATTTTAAAATCAGAATATAGAGTGCTGATGTTCCGTGTTTGATTAAATAATTATTCAAAATCCTCCTTTTCATTTTCCTCCAAATCTGGATGCGCTCATGCAAACATTTCGCTTTCTCCTCACGGTGGCATTCATTCTTTATAGCCTGCTGTAAATATATACATGTAAGGTAAAGGCTTCGGTGATAGAATATCACAGAGTTTGGTGTCACCTTCAATGCCTTGTTTTCATTTCCTGGCAAACAAAATGAACATATTATGATTCAATTAAAGATGGATTGACGCCTTGGTTCCTTGTTTACCTTTGATGATCAACATTGACCTAAAAACTGTTTTCCATTTCCTAGCCATGAATTCATTTTATGCTTTTCTGTATACCTGTGTAAGCGCTCGGATCAAAGCATTCATCATCGCTTTCATCACACCACTGTCACCGCATCTTATATTTGGTGGCGAGCTCTTCCGCTTTCTGGTAATTTGCAATTCTAATTCTAAATACATAATATCATGTTTCCCTCTCGTAAATCCCTGCTCTGCTCGCGCCTCCATCAAACGTAACCTAACGAACTCATTACATTTCTTTGTCAAATTTTAATTGAATGCAAATATCATATCGCTGAATCTATTTTACAGATCCAACCCCTTTTATTTACTTCCAAATTTCCATGGGAAATCTGAACGACAGCGAGCACGACAGTAAAAGCTTGCTCCTGTGTCTACTTTCTCCTACCAACTTCACTTAAGCTCCACTGTTTCATAACTCGATGAGTTCGAAGGCCTATTTGGATCCCCCTTGTTGATTTAGTCATTTGATCAGAGTGATTTCCGATGAAAGAGTTGTCTTTTTTCCCTCTCGTTTACATTGCCATGATTCGAAAAACTGTGTACTCCAATTTTTCCCACTTAGTTAGCATCACAAAGGGCATAGTGCTCTTTGATTCCATTTCTATCCAATTCATCCCATTTTATTTGATCTTTAGCACGCTTGCAAAGACACGTATTTTGAAACGGATCTATGCATATGCATGTTTTTTATTTCCAGTTGAAAATGACGTGAAACAAACATCAGCATAAAACTCTAAAAGTCAACTTTCCCTTCCTAGCTCGACAGATAGGATATATGTATGTAAATCATAATCATAATAACAATGGGAAACGAACTCGACTTGAAGGGGATGCTTTCATTTTTTTATCTCTCCATTTCGCTTTCTCTTTTCCTCTCTCCAGTTCACATCATCCTTTTTTATGCTACTTAAGCGTAAGACGATCAAAGAGCGGAATGGAACTTAAAATAAACTTAACATGGAATTCAAAAATATTGCTAGAGCTTGAGCGTCTTTCCTCAGCTTGTAGAAACCACTTACGTTTCTCTCCAGTGCCTTCATTTTTCCCTTGCATGCAATCTTTAATACCTCTGCAGAGAGAGAGAGAGAGAAGACGAGAAGAGAGGGAGGAAAAACGAAAACGACATGAACATGACATTTGCATCTTCCATTCTTATTCTTTGTATATTGCCTAAATAAAAATCTGTTTGGAAAGTGGCCTGGTCTAGAATAGGTGAGCTAACACTATTTTTCATTCCAGCATAGTAATCTAATAGAATGCGATGTGATGGAAGATGAGGTGTGTAACAATATCCTCTTGCGAAAGACGTTTTCGTGTAGTTCACACACAAAGCCTTTTTGCCACACTACTAAAAGGTTTCTATTCCATTTGCCAGAGAAAAAAGAAAGAAATTGGATTAGCTTGGAACTGCGCTAGAGAGAAAAAAGTGGGGAATATACGAGAGGAAAATGAAGAACTGGAAATGGTTATAGTACCAGTTTTTTCCAGGGTCGACTGCCGCACTGCTGTACGGCATTGTTAGGCTCCATTCATTTCACCGCATGCAGTCTTACCTCCTCCATGTCCTCTTACAAATCGTTTCAAGTTTGTTAAAGGATGGAAAAAGCAGTGAAACTCTCAAGTGTTTTGGATTCTTCACGAGGAGGAGAAAAGAAGACGTAAATTGCAGATTTGCTCTCAATATTATTATTATGACGAGAAGACGATCACAATGGGGTGGAGGAATGGAGGAGGTTACCCACTGCCTTCTCTTTCAACAGAAACGAATCAAGATTCTAAAGAATTCCCGATGAGATTGTGTGAATACAGGGCACTATATAATGTTATTATGAAGTGCTAAATCCACTTACCATACACATTTGACCTATCATCATCATCATAGTTATCTATGCCGCCTTTACCATTTACTTGGTCGGGCTCTCTTCAAAATAGGGTTTATGGAAACATGAGGAAAGAAATTCTTATTTGGGATTCCATATATTTTTCTTACATCACCAACCTTGTTTCATCCCGGAAATAGGAGAATAAATGTCTGGAATAATATGTGTGTTATGCAAGCAAGGAAAAAACGAAGCACAACGGTCACTTGAATTCTCCTACAGTGTTGCAGAGATTTTTGTCCGTGAATACAAGAGTAAATTTTCAGTACAAAGAAAATTGATTGGTTTCCATTCAAATTCATAGTTTGATGCACACATTTTCCAGAGAAAGCGAAAATGCCATGGCAGACTTGCCAGAGCTTGGATTCTACTCCTTTCTAAAATTCAAGGAAAGTGCTTTGATGCTAAAGAAAATACAATTTTCCGCTTTTAAAGCTTCGCTGGTCGCACTAAGACAAAAAAATTCCTTGGATCCTTTCCTTTTTTCGTAATAGACTGGGACTGGACTGGACAGGGTGGACGTTGGCTATCGGCATGAAAAAGGCAATCTTCTTACCGTAACACATAACGTCAATGGAGTGAAGTAAAAATATCTTTTAGGCAATCCCAGTCCAATGCTGCAAAAACTGCAATGAAGTGAACCAAGCCGAGACATTTGAGTTTGAGATATGGCAGGAGGTGCAGCACGATATTTCCTCATTTCCATACGGACAGTCCCAATGTAATAATAATCTATGCATAACATTATTCTCGAGACCTTATTCATTTCTTTCCGTTGTTGCCATTGAACCGTAAAAGGAGTTATCCAGTCAGCATTTTGACTTTCTCCAATAAAATGCACGGTTACATGCACACATTGCAAAAAAATCATGCAAAAGAAATGATCGTCGAAGGTATTATAACTTTATTATCCCTTTCATTTTTGTCCATTTTCACTGGACCCAGTAAATTTATTTCGTTTCATTCCGTGTCCAATTCTACTTGAAGAGAACACTTGTCAGCAAAGAAAGAGGAAGTAAAGACGAGAATTTTTCTTATTTTCTTGACGACAGATCCTTTTCCCCCTTTTGCGAAGGAGAGCATGGCATGACATTTTCTTGTCAAGTGAAAACGAAACCACCTGCACCCACAACCAAACGACTATTCACCAGGCTAGCGTAAAAAGTAAATACTGGGAGGAAGGAGTGAGTTTGACGATCGCGATGACGGTTGCGCCAAAAAATTGCTACAAACGAAATTGGGGAAATCCCATGAGCTGCCACAGCTACAACTCCAGCCCAAGTCGTATTCTTCCTTAACTCTGGCACAAGGGCAGCAATCACTAGAAAAGGGACCAACGATTGATGATAATCAGATCATCTAATATCACGACAGCGCCTGTCGTTTCCTCCCTGCTTAGTTCTCTGGCTTCATTTTCATGAAATAACGAAGCAGTATTTTTTTATCGTGACTGAACTTGTCTCAAGATAAAATAGTAATGTGTTCTCAATGACCTGATTCCATTTCAACTAAAACATGATACATATTATGTTCTGCAAAAGTTTTCACCCATCACGAAAATATTCCATTCGTTTCCAAATTGCCCTTTCTAGCAGAACAAGATCTTGTTTCGTGAAGAAGGTACCAGGTGATTGTTCAAAAGTGAATGGAAGGTGAAAAGAAAGTGTCAAATGAAGAGCGGAAGTGAACTAAATAACTTTCATCCCTCATTCTTCTAGCTTCACGCCAACCCATTGCGTTTTATAAAAGGTTTGATTATGGTCCTCATTCAGCATCCGCAAGGTACTCTCTATTATTTCCATTGCTATAAACAAGGCTGCATTATGATTATCAGCATAATATTTTCATGAGTTCGCAAAAATAGCTGCATACAATATGTATAGCAAGCAGTTGTTGCAGTTTTTTAAAAGGTTTGCCGCCTGCTTTGAAAGCGACCTTGACCCAACTCATTTGCTGATCTCACTCTAGAATGTTTGCAACTCACATAGGTACACACTTACATCTCTCTTTTTGAAATGCCAGTCGCTTTTTCCCAGCATTTTTTGGTGAAATATGAATAAATATGAAATGAATACTTAGTCTTTCCTGAACAGGATTTTTTCGACGAATATGATTCGATTTTGATGATAATGCGAAAAATACCAGATACAATTTTTGTTCCATCCAGCCGCATTAAGCTAAAAAGAAAATTATGGCAGTGATTTTTTAAAGTAGTATTGCCATAAAATCAAATAATCATATTACTTTCAAGAAGATTCAGTTGAAATGCCAAAAATCTCATCATTGCCATCATCAGATAATGATGATATCAAGCCCAAACTTGACTTGAGTTGCTTGCATGCATTCATAAATAAATAATAAGCAAGGGAAGGGGAGTTTTTCAGGTAGGAGGCCGCCTAAAACCTGCCTTGTTTTCGCTACCTATTTAGCATTGTGGTTTTTACTGCATAAAAAACTGCATTCATAATGATATTTTTCTAAATGATTGCAACGCTGTAAAAAAATAAGAATAAAATGTGCTTTGCCTGAGAATAAACAGGTACAAAGCTTAACTATAAAAAGTCTTTGCAATAAATTGAATAGGTAAGCAGAATCATTCTTCTCGAGAAGAGATGAAGAGGTGAACAATGCAGAGCTATACGATGTCAAATCTGGTATCTTGTAGGTGTTCATTTTATGGTAGCTTCAAAGAAATAATCTTGATGAACAGGAGTGAGGAAGAGAGTGAAAGTTTCTGCAGTTCTAGTTGCTTGATAGAAGGAAGAAAAATGCCTTCGAAATTGGGTGGCTTCACTAGGGATTAACAGAATCAGCATCATCATTCCACCACCACCATACCATCTTAAAAATGCAGTAGTAGATGAAGTTAAATGAAAGGGTACTTTAATTCAATTTGAGAGGATACTTGAACCAACTAGTTTGATCACATTGAATTCAATGTTCGCGAGACTACTCTTTCAAGAGACACACGATTAGTTAGAGTCAGGCCAAATGAGAATGGGCAGGGGCAGAGTTTATCATGCTCAAGTGAGAGCCTTTTCCGCCCACATAAAAACCTAGAGTTCAAGAGGTTCATTCTAGCACTTTGGAACTTATTTTCTGGCAGGGGCGTTTTCAGAAAATGAAATCATCATCCGACCGAGCAATGACGAAGGAATTCCTTCTTAAAAATATTGGTATTTTTCCGAGTTGAGATGCTTGCTTGGTTCAAAAATATGTCAGATTTTTGACTCCAAAATGAGTCATAAAATTTGTAAGTGCATAATAAGCCGATGATGCTATGTAAGCTTATGATGATCGTCTTTGAAATAAAACGGCAATGGAAAATATGTCGCTGTTGCTGCCATTAGCAAACAACGTAGGTCAAGTTGCATGGATCATTAGTAATTTTAAGCGTAAGCGTTACAAATCCTAGTTTTGCTAAAAAAAAATATCACTAAAATACGACATAATACCTTACATTATGCAGCTTTTACTTCGTCGAGCATTTAAACAACTCATGAGAGACGCAAAGACACTTGACAGAAAAAAGTTTTTTATGGACTTTTCACGAGAAGGTTCATTCGCGAAACGAAACAACTCATCTCCTTTCGTCACATGAGTAGTTCCGTCCACCAGATTATAGTAGTTGGCTTTGTCTCCCGTCATATAATTAAGCGAACTGTGCAAAATTGTACAACATCAAAATTTATATCCCAACATTCCACTACCTCTTTGAAGTCTCTTTTCATTTTTCTCATTCCTGTACAGATTATCATTATCATCATCGCTTACCCTTGCACTTAACACATTCACTTCAAAGATTGTATGTAATTGCACGCTTTCTATTTCATTATTGTATTACAACCCTTAACTAACTCGAGATAATGAAGATAATTAACAATCGTTTAGAAATATATAAATGGAGGAATTCATTATTACGTTCAAACGATGTGAACATGCAAGTAATCATGCCTATTTTTGAAGATGGTACTACTTTCTTCAACAATCCTGTTTCTTCATTCAAACAAAAAAACTGAAATTTATGAATGTATGCATGCATTGCATTACAATTTTTGTGCTTGTTTGCTAAAAAGTCATGGCTTATTCAAACGCCACAAAAGTTCTCCTTCAAATCTCATTAAACGAGTGTTGTTCTGAGAATAATCGATTTAGAATGACAAGGGCAAAAATAGATTCGCTTGTTCTTCTGATTAACTTAAATTATCATATCATCATCATATCAGAGCATCACCACCTTTACCACATATTGTTCCATTATGATTATGGTTTATGATGCAAAACTGAAAATCTGGTGTGGTGTGGTGTTTATGCCTTTGTTCCGTAGTAATAAGCTGTCTCTCACTGACTTTTAGGGAAAACTCTCCTGTTTTGTTTCGAAGGCATTTTTTTCATGGTACTGTGCCCAGATTATCTCATTTATTATTATTAAGCTTGTTTTTGCGAATGGGATTTCTGCGGAGCACCTTGGCAGAAAAAGGTCTCTCGCTCTAAGGCATTACTTATGTTCGCCTTTGCAGTGCTTCGTTTTATCATTCTCGTAACGACTTGACAACGACGATGGTGACTAGAAGCAGAAAAGCAACCTTTAATGTAGTTAAGGCTGCACGCTCAAGCTGAAAAAAGCCTTCAGTTCAGGATCCTATTCTATTTTCGCTCGCGTCTCTAGTTACTCCTATGAGATTGCATTTTTTGTGTGGATCGATTGAAGCAATTAAGGTTGGCCAGCAGCTTCACAGGAAACAATGCAATGTCATCATCATCGTGGTAGTATGTGCATACACGCCTAAAAACATAATGATATGAATGTGTACGAAACAAATACAAATGGCGATGCTGTGCACTGATAGGAAATAGGATAATGTTGATCAAGCAAGTCTCCTTTTAGTTTACTTTAGTCTGTTCTTATTTTTATGTTGTATCATCATCATCTATTTTTTTCTGTACAAAATCAACATGAAAAAATATATAGGCAATACATATATGAAACCACGAAAAAGTGTGGTTTAAGTAATAGAACATCCCATCATATTATCACGAGCGGAGAGCCAAAGCAACCACTGTACTACTATTACAACTCGTAAAAATAATAGAGGCACACGGCCCTAGATAGATAATGTAATATATTAATGTCATCATTTTAATTCCCATGGCGAGCACAAAACAAACAGCATCATCGCACGGCAACACAATATAAATTGCACTCTGCCTTCTTTCTCCCTCTCCTCCTCTTCTTCTTCTGTCTACACTTCACGAGGACGTGAATGGAAACACCTCGCACCGGAAAAAAGAGCAAAATTGCTCCAGCTTTTAGAGCACAATTTCTTCTTGCTTTTTTTATGTATGCAGTACTATACCAGAATCAAACTTTGTCTGCTTCTCTCCGTTTTTTGCTAATTTTTTCACTCTCTTCCTAGAAAAAAAAATTGGAGATGTTGTTGTTAGTGTTGGCGGTGGCGCGCGCGCTAATGTAAATTAGTTGCTATTTATATATATGGAATACACTACATGCATACAAAAAGAGCACCCTTGCCTTGTAACTGTGGCTGTATCCTTCAAGCGTAGCGAGCGTATGTATCTCTCATTGCATTACACAATGTGATTGTGATTCTCCACTATTTTTTGCCATTTTGGAAGTTAATGTCTTGAAATGTCTTCCTCCTCGACTCAAAAGATGTTGATGTACTACTGCTCTAGCCATTCATTAGATAAAGAAGGCGAAGAGATGATGAAGTTGGAAGGTCATGCATATCACATCCTTTTCCCCTTTTTTTCTAGCGCATTTTCAGTCTTCCTCAATATTAGTCTCTAGGGCTTAGCATGTGCTTCCCTTCCCAACAAAATGTTGGCCACCTTTTTAACATAGTAAATCATCATAATATGTAGTATTTTAGGGAGATTCTTTTTTTTTCCTAAATTGAGGTGTACCACCATATCACACCGCACGATAGATAACCAGCTACATATTTCTAAAGGAATGCTAGTGAAGAGGCGAGATAAATGTTCCACTCCACGTTACGCTCACCTCACCACCACACCACATGAAAAGGTATAAATGGAAATGTGTGATGTGATGTATGCTTATCGAACCAGTCCATCATCTAGTCACATTTTCTACTCGCATCACATCACACCAGATGCTGCACATTTTTTCTTCTAGAATTTTTCTTCTTCAGTCAGTCAGTCAACGTGCGTGGGTGGCATCATCCCAGGTAGATGAAATAGCTCGGAGTATCAATCAATTTCATTCGCTTTGCAAAAAAACATCCTCTTAAATGTGGGTATTAAGCATTATCGTCTTCATAATAATAAACCTTTTTATGATAATGATGGTCGTGCAAAAATATTAAATTTTTTGGGCAAGAGTCTGTGACAATTACATGCCTCAAAACAAAACAACAGCAAAATGAGTAAAAAGATCTGTTGCACTTGCTTGAAAGAACAAGAAAATTAACCATACCTTGATTTTGAAATGCAAGGAAACAGATTGCATTTGATTGACGCAAGCGTAGAACTAGACTATAACACGCATACTATGACAATGGTATTTGCATGCAAATAGTTGAACTTCAAAATAAGCTCTAGTGATCCCTTAAAGAGTGCTTCTTACGAACTCTAATCGATTTTACATGTCTCTATTGTTAAGTCAAGGTTTGTTTAGATGTTTTTGGAATGAGTCTTTGAGTCTTTGCAAAAAATACGGCCTCATCTCATCTCACATAGCCTAGCTAAGAATGAGCAACAGTAGTGTAGCAAAGTTGTTCTTTTAGCGTTGCTCATGCCATGCATTTAGTGCATATGGCGCTTTGTGCCAAAAAAAATTTTTGAAAAAGGCAAAAGTAATAAATTACAATTACACACAGCGATGTTGATGCCGCCGAGAGGAGAATAAACTGTGAGGTGAATGCTTCCAAACAAAAGTTTTTTTTTCAAGGGAAGGAGAGGAAGCGGAGACGAGTCAAATTTGTAAAAGTACTTGTTGTAGCTGAAGAGTGCATGTAAAGAGAATGAGAGAATAGAGAAAAGGAGCGTGCAATATGCTTTCCTGTGTATTTCATCTTTCACTTGTTAGCGTCTTCCAGCGAAATGAATCATGCCAAAATTGTGAAAGAAAAATGCATTCTTTGGAAAACGAAGAAAGTTTTCTCTCAAAATGTTTCAATTTAAACCTGTCAATCGCAATTCTCTTCTTTAGGCAGCGTTTGATAGAAGTCGTTTGATTAATGTGAATTTCTGGGAAATAGTTTTTGCAAACATTGAGACAATGGTAGGAACCGCAAAATTCGATTATCATCATTTTTTTTATTTTTTACTCGTTTCGTTCAATGAACGATGACTATTGACTGACGTTGGCCATTCCAAACTGATAAAAGGAAGTAAGGGAAGCAATGAAATCCTCATGTAAACATTGCATTATGCATGATGGAATCTCAATCTCTATCATCAACAGAATTTCTCATCATCCTCCAAACCAACATGATCCAAACCGTTCCGTAAAGGATATTGATGGTGAGCATTCCACCGGTTTCTGTCCAGTCCGTGGTATTAATAAAAAGTGGATATCCGCTTTCCTCAGTTTCCTCCACAAAGATCCTGTTTCACTGATTCCGCATGGTTCTCAATTTTTCAAACTCTGTTTTTTTTGTTTTTATTCCTCTCCTTGTTTAAAAAAGCAAATCCTCTTTGATCCTTTATGAAATGATAGTGGTAGATGAGCCTTGTGCTCCTCTTTTTCATTTTGCCTTTCTCCAATGCCATTTTTTATTTCACTAGGGAAGAGGGCTTCAAGTGGAGCCAGTCAACCCAAGGCTGCATGTTGTTTTTCTCGGTGAAGAACCGCAACACTAGCCTTATCACCTCACCACATTGTTAACAAAATATATTTTTCACCTCCTGCCTTGCCATGTGATGCCGGCATTGGAAGAGAAACTAAGGGAGAAGGAAAGTTTCGAAAAAGTACCTTGTTTGCTTTTTATTTACTCCATATTATGTACATGGCTCCTCCTGTTTCATCCATTCTTCTTTCTATGTACATATTACATATGAACATTGTAAGTCTTTCTTCCCCATTATCAACGTTAGAAAAATATCCAGGAGGCGAGTGGTAATGTGAGGATGAAAGAAATAAAAAAAGCAGGTAGGCAAGTACAATAATATGGGGGAAGACGATAGCCTTTAGTTGGTTTACAGTAAGCCTCTAGTTTTGCTTCCACAAGTATTTCAGGTCTCCCCAGTGGCATAACAAGGTAAAAAATAATTTAATGTTCATCCATCCACATGAAATGTTCAGTCTGCCCAACATATAGATCATACACATCACAAACAGAAGCCACTAAATAAACTTTATTTTTTTCGCAAAATTAGGTTGCATAGGTATTGGCTTAGCTTGAGCTAGTGGAAAATGTGAGACTATGTATTTGTTTTACTTCCGCTGAAAACCCTCCTTGTCCTAAACCGTCTCACTCTCAGTCGCTACTCTGATGATGGAGAGTCTAAGGAACCTATTAGATCAGGTTGAATGAAAAAGGAGACGTGGAAAATGGAGGAGGGTGATTGTGGTGTAAAGTGAGACAGGAAACGGATCACAGAAAATTGGCTTCGTAACAAATAGATGCATAAAATTAGGATAGCGATGTTAAAAGAGCACGAGAAAAGTTGAACGTTTTGCAAAGGAAAAAAAATATGATCATCATCATTATTATGATCATCGAGGTCCTCCTCTTTCTTCAACTTGTCATTATTCGATTTAGCTCCACATGGCTAAAATCTAGAGAATCTATGTTTGATTTCATTCTCAAGAAATTGGCAAGGCGTCTAAATGAAATTGAAAAGATGTTGAATAAAAGGATGTTCGCTGTAAAATGGCAAGCAAATGAAAAATAATACATCAGATTGGAACGTCGACGACGGGGTCATTAAATGCAACCAAGATTGCTTTCGTTACATAAGATCAACAGCATCAGCGCACTACCTCATCAAATCATCATCATGACATTATATTTGCTCGAGGAAAGAAGCTCCCAATCAGAGTAGGACTTCGATCTCATCATGAAAGTCTTCTCTTCCCGTCCACCCAGACAAAATAGAGTGAAAGGAGTCGTTGTGTTGGACTATGGTCCTGGTCTGAGAAAAAAAATTGACGTTAATAAAGCTATAAGCTTGAACATATGAAGCGGAACTAAAACATTTTGGTAAAAGAGAAAAAAAAATTGGAAGAAGAAAAAAGCTATATGAATACGAAACTCGAGAAA